>OX235271.1:35863250-35954343 GCA_944472155.2 Trichobilharzia szidati | reverse complement strand
CAATGTCAGTAAAAAGTTTGAGCATTGTGGATTAGATCAAATAAAGTATAATTATATTTTAATAGTTTACACACAATGATAAGTTTTGTTATTGGTAATATTTCGAGCAATTCATCAAACAATTCCAACACTGGTGTGAACACGGGCAGTAATTTTGCTCGAAATATTACCAATAACAAAACTTATCATTGTGTGTAAACTATTAAAATATAATATTCTTACTACCTACTAATGATAAGTAGTATAAATTGAAAGCTATAGAAAGAATAGCAAAGAACAGTAGTGAAGGGAATTTACACTGCCTGGTTTTCTACATCCTACAATTTGCTCTTGCCACATCTACATCCACTGTCTAGCCATATATCCTTAAAGGTGCTTACATTTCCTGAATACCTTCTAACAAGCCAAGCACACTTGCATGATTATTAACCTGTACATATATCTGCTTCGCCGGCTTCCAGTCGCATCCACAAGTAGTTGACCTGCCTCCGTCGTCCAACTGATTTCTACTGTGACCGTTGGGTGAAACCCATGTTGGTTATGTAAGTCCTGGTGCTTATAGATATCTCCTCCGATCACAAAATCCTAGTTCTCATTCATTTCCCTGAGAGCCTCCTGACTCAATTCCAGTCCTTTCCCTGCGTTGTTTCATCTCAGTTCCGCTGCTATTCACACCACCCATTATCATTTCCATGTCGCCATTTGGGGTTCTGTCCAGTACTGACTGGAGTTGTTTGTAGAATTCCTCCTTCCCTCGTGGAAAATTCCCATTAGGGGACAAGTTATTCAGTGGAGAATTTCCTTTAGCCTCCTGTTTAGCCTGAAATTATCTATATTCCTATTCCATTTCCTGTCTAAACTAATCTAAGACTACTCTGGAGTTAGAGCTGCCATCATTTTCAACTAAACTTGAAGAAGTGCAATGACATGAAACTGCACAATAGGGACTTTCTGCTTTCCTGGAGATACATTCCATGACTCCATATTCTCCTTCGGTATATCAGGAAGTAACAATCGAAACCGAATCATTGTGCACTGAACTCAAAGAACTAATCTTCACTTCTTACTGTATAGCTGTCTGAAATTTCCTTGAGAGCCATTCTGTTACACAACGCTCCAAAGACAGCAAAAGAACAATTATCCACTGATGGTTCTGTGGTTCCATGCACCAATTATAAAATCAAAACTTAAGATTACCTGAAAAGTGCCGTTTGGCAGCTATATGTTCCAGCCTTAGTACAAAACAAGAACTCAGAATCAAGCAGATGTCCAGGACAGTTATTAAGTCATTCCTGTTTCACTTTTTTCAGCTGATTCGATTAATAAAGCTTACTTTATCTCGTGACCGTGATCTTATCCTATCCAGTTGTCTTTGTTGGACTTCAATGTAATAGCTATCCTCAAGAATTGTTATATTTCATGCAATTCTTCCCATTAATAAACTTGAACAAAGCAAGGACAACAATTGTACCAGGATAATATGAGCTCATCTTTTATTATTTCGAGGATTCTTCTCAACTGGTTACAACTTTTCCACGATCACAAGAAGTAATTGGTAGGAAGTAAAAGTAACATTAGTGTTAGTATCATACCATCTATGTCCAGGAAGCTTGTAGTAACCGAAAACCTTTTGTCTCTGCAAGGATGCGAAGACTTTGGGAAACAATCCCACCACCACGCGTTAGCAGCAAACGTGCCTGGCGGCGATAGCTGCGTAATTCAGTTTATGGCATTTCGTTATTACAACCCGGTACCTTGATAACATCGGTGGCGAATATATGGAAACACTTCCATTGGAAATACATTTTGCTACTAATTCATAAAAATATAGCATAAAAAGTAAAGGATAATTCAGCATGAAAACTTCATGCATTTATTCCCCTTAATAAATTTGAATAAAGCAAGAACAACAGTAGTTTGTGCAGAATAATATGGCACCATCATTTATTTCACTGGCTTCTCATCAGCTTCTTACAGCATAAAGCCTACGTTTCAAGGGAACAAACTCTTATAATAGCGCTATCACCAGACATCTCCTCGATACGGGTCATGAGGTGGAAATAGCGAAATCCTTTAAAATTATCAATAGACAAAGGAGCTCGATTCTCCTCAAGTTTGCCGAAGCAATTTCTATCAAATGCTTGAAACCATGTTTGTGTGTTCAGAAAGAAGCAGTTATTAGTCTTTCCTTTCCGTAGTAACTGGATGTCTTTATTCTCTCATTTGACTACGTAATCTTTGACTTTAACCTCACCCCGTTTTATAGTTTGCAATTTTGCTTGTCTCTTGTTTCTATGGTTTGAGTTGAACTCAGTACATTGTTGCCTAATTAATCAGTCACTTTGCATCTTAAGCATCTCTCATCTTCATTACGTAACTCCTTTGCTATTGTATGTATACATTTATTTTGTTTCAACTTGCACTGCCTGTGTAAAAATTATATAAGCGCAATTATCTGAGCACTGTTCACGATTTGTGGAACTTACTGTCAACTGACACTATGATAAAATTTTCAAATATGTTAAAACTTTTCTGTACATAAACCTCATAATTTATTTAGGCTGTAAGCAGCTGATGAGAATTCAGCGAAATAAATGATAGTACCATATTATTCTGCACAAACCACCACTGTTCTTCCTTTATTCAGCATGAAGACGTTTCTTGATCGACGAAATCACCTTCACATTGTGTGCAGTCAATTTCGCATTTGCAAAAAACTCATACCTGTTTATTTTTGAGTGATACGGGCTGGTTGATAAGTGTTCAGATTGTTCATATTCACATTTATGATACTTCGTGAATCATATTAGAGGAAGAAGATAACGACCCCATTACACATAATCATATTGAAGATGTCGTAATGGACTAGTCGTAATCCTTGTGCGACTTGAAACAAATGTGCGTTTGTTGAATAGACTAGGTTCGCGTTACACTCAGCATTACTTCTAAAACAGTCTTCAAAAGTAAAATCGATGTCAGCACTAATCAATGCAGATACGTATGACATATTAGAAATACTCATTGATGAATAATTCCACAATATATCGCAATGGATCAATGAAAATCTGTGCTAAGTGTGTGTGTGTGTGTGTGTGTGTGTGTGTGGAAATAAGATACTGTCGAAAACGTCGATTAACACATCCAAGTGGATTGTCACGAGGTAATCGAGAGGCTTGTGGGCACAATGATGAATAAAACGCGGCAGTCTGTAAATAATTTATTTGTTTATTCGTTTCACTTTATTCTGTAGCCATGGTTAATCGATGCATAATGACTGGATTTCAGTGTGCTAGAATTCTTGCTGAAATATCGTTTAGCAATCACACGAACAAGTGAACCCAACTGGGAAACTTCGTCCATAGACATTATTTGTACAACAAGTGTGTTTTTGTTCATCATTGATGTTAGTTTCTAACTTATCCCTCACCCTCCACAGGTAGAACATCTTGAATTAATTTTAATTTAATTTAATTTTTTTAAATTTTTGATTACAGCTTGATTCCACACCGTATTTTCAGTACAAATATGGAATTTTCAGCATGGATATCGGTAGCCCAAATTTTGCAGGCCGACCAAAGATATGGGGTGTGCGTCGGCAGGGGATTGAACCCCGGACCATGTGCATGGTCGGCGAGAGTCTTAACCACTGTACCACCGACGCACACACAAATTATACTCTTAATAGTGAATGCGGCCATTTTATGTTGCTCAAATGACATTGCAACACATTTTGAAGTATTCTAATAAGCTTCGGTTGTACTCTTTAGTGGAATACGTAAAATACCTGTGAAGTAACTTTAATGAAGTACATGGACAGATATTTGCCTCCCTCCAGTTGATAAATTAACAGCAGGAAAATGCATTGACTTACATATGATGTACTTCGCAAGAACAGAAACACGCTGTTTCTTCAACTTTCATAGGATACACTCGTTTTACAGATATCGGTCACCAGGTTGCGTATGAAAACAGATCTCTGGTATTTCTAACGCAACATAACTTGTGTCCCTAGAGAATCGAAAGACGCACCAATCTCTCCACACATTATCATGGCTAGTTCTGACGAAATAAGTATATTCATGTCCACACCATTCACATGCATGTACTCAGATGATACCATGTAGTATAATATTTAACAGCTTCATTTTGAAATGAACTCAACCAAAATGACTAACATTCAGTTGGCATATCTTTTAATCCCAGATGAATTTACTGTCGGATATTCTCATGAAATCCTACGACGTCGTGCAATCTATAAAGTAGCTCTGACGTAATACTGGAGTTTAAAATGCGGATCTTTTAATGATTTCCACACTCTCGTGAGGTTAATGATATTCTCATCAGTTCCATCTGCCTGTAGTTGAAACGATGCTTCCCACGTGGTTTAATGAAGGAAGTTGCTTTCTTCGATTTCTCCCACTTATGATGGTTGTTGTCTGTTGTTGTTGCTGCTGTTGGACAGGAATGTTCCTCACCTCTGTCTTCTCTGTGTTCACATGAGAGAAGTCCTGTATTTGATGCTCCTTCTGCCAAATTTTTGCTCTTCACTTGCATATCTTCTAGTTTGTGGGAATCAAACAAATATCATCGGCAAAGTCCAGATCCTCCAACTGTTTTCTGTGGGTCCATTTCATGCCTGTTTCCTCGCTGCGCGCTGCCTGTCATATTATCCAGTCTACCGCAATCAGAAAAATCATTGGAGATAGTAGGCAGCCAACTTGTTTCACTCCCGTCTTTACTTTGAACTATTCCGTGAGTTTCCCGTTGTGAATTACTTGGCACGCAGCAATATCCTACAACTGTTGGATGAGGTATATAATTGTTTGCGACACTCTGTAGTAGCGAAGTTGAGGTAGAGAATTGACTGCCATTCCAAGCTGTGTTCAATAATGATTCATAGTGCTACGACTTGATCGATGCATGATTTTCACATTGTTGCAAGTTCTCCACAATTCACAGCACCACGATTAAAGTATATCGACACAAATCAAATACTCGAATCAATGAAATGTATTGGTGTTTGTTAATTTTTTCTCATCTGTCCTTTGCTATTCTTCTTTAGTGTTTAATTTCATGCTACTTATTATTAATAAGTAGTAGATCAGTTACATATTACTTTGTTCACTGGACATACCACACAGTGAAATGGCATTATTTATTCGATGACGTTTCCAACAAAATGTATTCTTCGTAATCATATCAGTTATAATCACACGAATTTGAAACTTCAGTATAAATATATTTTTCACTTCTAAAACATAACTTCGTCTGCAATTGAAGTTTAATTCACTCAAAGATTTTATAATCTTTTTGGTGTATAGTAATTAGTTCGTCATAGTTGAATCCTTTCTGCTGTATGTACTTTATTTATATACACCTTACTGTTGAATATTGTTTATTCGTATCCCTTGATTCCGTGTGTGGCATTCGTGCACGTTTTACATAACATGTGGATCGCCTTTGTGTGTGGATAAAGGCTATCGCGATTTATGTTTGCGCACAGCATGTGTTATAGTGTTCATGTTTATAGAGGCGTTATAAGCGTCCTTTTTCGTGAAAATGTGGTATATTTAATTAGTTTTGGGCTTTTTCAGCCTGAGAATTAACATTGTTCGTATTAATGCGTGAAAGTGTCTTGAAATCCCAGGCGAATTATTACGAAGAAAGACATTCACTTAGAGAAATTATACATAGAAACGACTCCGGATTTTCTTTATCGACGAAATCATCTTCAGAGGCTGTACAATCGTATTTATACTTACAAAAATATATAGTGGTCTATTATTGAGTAATAGGGGGTGACATAATTGATATAATTACTCAGAAGTGGCTTTAGAAGTGAATAAGGAGGATATGTTTAAGTGATACAATCGTTGGGGAACTAGAGCGACTCAGACAAGTCCTCATAGGGAATGGATATCCTCCAAGATTTATCGAGAAAAACATGAAGCCAAGGGAAAAAGCTGAAAGAATACAGACGGTGCCGAAGAAATTACTGTTTATGAGTGTTGAATTTAAAGGTGATACCGCAGCTGAGATCCTGAAGAATCGCTTATGCAGATCACTGAGGAAAGCCTTCTTTATGGCTGAGCTACGTATCAACTTCTACAGCCGACAAATGATCAACGGGTGTGTGAAGGATAAACTGCCGCTTAGGGCCACCTCAATGTGTGTTTATAAATTCACTTGCTCGTGTGGAGCTAGTTATATTGGCCGCACAAAGCGCACGCTTTCCAAACGCATCTCTGAGCATTATCCGGCATGGTTAGCGAAGGGACAATGTAAGACAATTACTAGCTCAATTCTCGAGCATTTGGTGAACTCAGGCCACGTAGCTCCACCAGAATCGTCTTTCAAGATCATCTACAAAGTGAAGCCAAATGGTACAAAGGGCGTCAGGTTTCGGCTTTTGTGTATGGCGGAGGCTCTAGCAATTCATCAATACAACCCTGAACTCTGTATACAGAAAAAGTTTGTCCAGTCTCTTATTCTACCTTGGTCTTAACCTGTTCACTAATCGTTCCTTGTAAATAAAATATATTTTGATTTTTTCTTTTCATTCTAATTTCACTTTCAGTTAGCTTTTGCTTTAATAATTAATTCACTATTATCACTCTCATATGCTCCTTTTGTATATTTTCACACCCTCTTCACACTTGTTAAATTGACACTCAAATACCTTTATTCTCACTTAATAGCAATTTTAACCTTATCAAATTTCTATCTTTGTGCCGTTGAGTACCACGTAATTTACAACTTTTAATTTTCACTTCTAAAACCACTTCTGAGTAATTATATTTTTTTTTATTTTTTTTTATTTTGATTACAGCTTGATTCCACACCGTATTTTCAGTACAAATATGGAATTTTCAGCATGGATATCGGTAGCCCAAATTTTGCAGGCCGACCAAAGATATCAGGTGTGCGTCGGTAGGGGATCGAATCCCGGACCATGTGCATGGTCGGCGAGAGTCCTAACCACTGTGCCACCGACGTCCGAAATAATGGCCCAATCCTCGAGGCAATGCAATACGAGGCCGACCCGTGGACGGGGTTGAGCAAGCTCACAGCACCCGTCCGTAAGGGAAAAATACAGGTAATTTCATTGGTCTCAGTTTAGAGACCGTTGAATAAATTACACTGCAGAGAACAGATACTACACATGATCTTAGCTCAGAGAGCCGAGAAGCGATCATTAATACCAATTAATTTATTTATTTGAAGCACAAACTTGGCAAAATATGCTCATCAAGAGACGAGCCACACAGAAATAATAAAAGAATATATAAAAAAGGAGGGATAGAATGGACGAAGGACGTCATCCAGAAGGCAGGAAAGCAAGAAAATTTGTCAAGATCATTCAACGTTCATCACATTATTTTACATTCGGAAAGGCGAGGAAGAAAGAAATCGTAAGATAGTCGCCATTGATTGATATTCTTGGCCATATCTGGTAGCGTTTCTAGCCACCAATTCGAACTATCTCTCAAATCTCGACCCGGAAGTCATGATGTACCGAAAATGTTAATCTTACATAAATATCCTTCATCTCACGGCGCCACATCACAAGTTAACCATCGCTGAACTTTATCTATTCAGATCTAGGGCTACTGAACAGCGAGTGGTTTGAGAGCTTCTGGGATGACATTCGTAGCACATTATACCAAGCCATGGAAGCTGGTGTTTCAAGATGACCACACTCAATGTAGACGGTAACCTCCACGTATCCAAACCCACGTTGCCGATCTTCAGAAGAATTGCTTCCATGATGATGACGTAGGGAGCAAACAATTCTACGGAGACGATAGAATACGCAGAGTCGTAGCACATCCTCAATTCGAAGAGGCCAGGTGTCACAGGCGTAGGATAAGACTACGCACACAGAAGCATTGTAAACCCAACCTGTGATAGCCAGGCTGACGTCATGACGGCGCCAGAGGTGGCCCAAATTGGTATGTGTCACCATGGCTTTCATTATGCAACAAGGGATTTTGTCTGTCACACCTACGCTAGCATTCTTACAACACTTGTGTTCTCTGAGCTATGTAGTTCCATCGAAATTTCCAAGACAATATATTCACAGCCCTGACTTCTGTATGAAATGAGCTAATAGAGTCTGATAGCTGCCTCTCCTGGTGACCATGATCATAACTCATTGCCTCCAGAGATAGTTTAGCCCGCCCCCCCCCCGATTATTTAGCCAATAGAATATCCAAAAGCATACTCCTTTTTGAAGCTAACACTGAAGATGTTATCTAGAAAGACAAAGGTAAAGTTCGCCCCTATTACTCAATAATAGACCACTATATATTTTTGTAAGTATAAATACGATTGTACAGCCTCTGAAGATGATTTCGTCAATAAAGAAAATTTTCTTCGCTGAATCTGTCTTTTATTTTCTTCATGACTCCGGATTTGTCTCGGATATATTTTGTTTGCTATTTGTGAGTGCCTTTCGATTTACATGTTGCAGATAACAATAATTCACCATTTACATAAACTAAGCATTCACATGATTAACACGCATGACTTATGTATTGCATAAATTCAGTTACCATAATTTACACTTCTTTTGAAATGTGGAACACATAAATGGTGCGGAAAATATCATGAAAATTACGCATATATATTGTCATTAACTGCTAGTAATTGTGCCGTCGAATTATACTACAGGAATACATTTAGCGCAAATTTATTAGTGATTTGCGGGCCAAAATTATTAGAAGGAAACATACACACTAGATAGAATTTGCACAAAGTTGTCTCACTACAATGCAATATCTGTCAACCGCCGACTTTTCCTCTTGATGTGAACGCAAACGGTTGACACCATTACTAATTTATAAGGTTCTCAATTTCCAAAGTCTTCCGATGCGTTCTCAGCTTCTTACACCTGTGCTGCTTTCACTCGCATTGATAACCTGCGATGAACTTCTAATACAGAGCTCATTTACCAAGCACGTTATTGCCACATATTATCATAGTCAACTTGCAAGAAACACATAAAATTGGACAACGTGACTGAGAAATAACGATAGAGAAAATATTGTAAGTAAAACCGCAACTCAAGAAATGCATTGGGACCCATAGGATCGTAGCCGCTGATAACCACCGAAACCAGTCTCCAGAGAGTGTACAATAAAAATCGCATTGTGTCTGTATGAAAAGGATAAAACGACGTTAGAGTAATCCAATGTTACATACAGATTGATCACAGTTCTTTGTGAACAACGCATCACGAAACCACACAAAACCGAACACGATAGTACTTCCCTACGGCAAGTCGAAAATCCAATTAACTACCAGAGTTTATCCTCACCTTCACCTTTGACACAGTCCTGCTGTCCTCACTTATTCACGCCAATTGATTGTGCTTTCTAGACCACGTTCAGCTACAGACAACTCATAACTGAGGTTCGTATATTATATTTCATATTTTATGCCTAATATAGTACCGCATTTCACAAAATCCTGCGTTTTCAGATTTTATGCATCACTCAACTTGCGGTTTTAATAGCCGTTCGATTATCGTCCTGAATTTCTCGTGGAATGAATTCCCACTGCTTCTATCAAGGTCACTCCAACTGAATGAAGACGACAAAATACAGATTTCGAAGGACCGATCAGTGAACAAAGAATATTCTCTCTTCCATGAATCGCAAATGCTTCTTGAGCATTGTAAAATCATTCATTCTTAGATATCATCACCCACTACTTATGCACAGCAAAGCATGTAACAGACCATGGCACTCCAACCCTCCTTCAAATCGACAGTCATCCTACTGTGATAGTAGTGGGTAGCATCATGAGAATACACAACATTGTTCCGAACGTCTCATTCCATGAACGGCATAAAGATTGTGGTAAATGTATGCGCATCGCCATTTGTAATAATTTACTCTCAAAAAAATTCGTAGCGATTTAAAACGGAATATTACTTATTGCTGAATTTATGGAAGTTGTGATGGGCGTACTCATTTTGAAACGTATCCATGAACAGCTCAACCAGATGTCACCACTCCTGTATTACCATGCAAGATGAAACTGTCCTCACATAACTTCGTCATGATCACTGGATCTCATGGAACTACCATTGTTGAAAAATGCCTTAAGGAAAACGGGTATCCAAAAGGATTTATCCTAAAGTACAGCAAAGAAACAGATGAGAAAGAGAAGTATCCAACAGTTGAAAAGAAGAAAGTGTTCATTTGCCTCCCATACAAAGGAGAAACAGTATCCCAACAGACTGAAAAGAGGATGTAAGGAGCAATAAAGAGACGCTTCTCTGCAGCCAAGATAGTGTCACTATACAGCCCTACAGGCTCTATAGGCCAATCGAAACTGAATATGTACGCTGCTGATGTTACTAACAACTGCATTTATAAATTTACGTGCACCTGCGGCAGCAAGTATATCGCAAGGACAGAAAGAAGGGCTTCTATCCGTTTTTCAGAGCATTAACCGGGAATCTTATGTTTAAAATGAAGCAGACATTTACAAAGTGCAATTACCAGACACCTTGTGAATAGGGGTCATTTTGTAAAGATTTATAAATGCTTCAAAATATTAAGCATAAAAAGGACAGCGAACCTACTAAGATTTGCTGAAGCAAATGCAATCAAACGTCCCAGACCAAACTTATGTACACAAAAAGAGACTGTAATAAGTCTCTCACTCCCTCGGTAACCATATCACTTTCATTACACTGATTAGTCATACACACTACTGAGCTCAGCTCACTAAGCAAGTTTCCAAATTGATGAACGTTGGACTTTTGCCATGTTGACTTACAAGCTAACACTGTTTATAAGATTTTTCTGTTTTCTGTATTATCTCACCCCCTTTCATTTTTTCATTGTTTGGTGGCAACCTAAAATATAAACTGTACTGCTTATATTCCGTATGCGCTCATCTTATAATTTTTTCTGTATTACCTTTAAAACATTGGAGTATGAAATGCCATTATTTATAGCCATTGTAATTTCAGGTAGTTTGCAGGTGATGACAACCCGTGACATAGAATGATTTCATTTTATACTGCAAATCTGTTCTTCCTTTCCCTATCAAAATTTATCAGGGGAACCAAATGTATGAAATCCTCAAATTACCCGGTCGGATGGAATCATCTGCTAAATAAGAAACAGATGTTTGAACCACGTCAAAAACATGACAGGAGAATACACATCCAATAACATCCACACATTTTCATAATACTGAAAATTATTATCAGCCTTAATCTCCTTCGTTATTTTTTGGAGTTGAATAACAACTTCATTTTTGTAAACTCATATATATGAATGTGACTGTTCAGCCGCTTTTGCGAATGAAATAATCGGAACGATTAATCTCCATGCTGAACACCTTGTTCTTTTCTTGCTAATGTCTTGGTGTATATCCTCCACGGGTTGACAAAATGAAACCGACGTCTTCCTTGTAACAATACGAAGATACCAGACATATTTTATAAAACAATATCAGCCTCATCCACTGCAAATTATTCCTAAATGTGATGAATCTCGATTGCATGATCCACGGAATCCATACCAACTGCACTGGTGAATCTTCATTACATTGTATGTTTATAATTCTTGAAATGAAGAGGGACATCACTGAATAGCGGAAACTAATATACCAGTGTTTCTTTTATTCGGAATATTCAGCTCACTTTGTCTTAACATAGTGTTCATGAGAAGAAAAACGTTGGCTTCTTCAATATGTACATCATTTCGTTATTTCACCCGACTCGATCTGTTGATCACTAGATAGGATGCATCTTTTATATTTCCTATGCAGAAAAAGACAAAAACAACTAGACGAATACAATCAACGTCCTCTTCACACTTGTCAACAAACCATAAATTATTCGTGGCAATGAAGACATATGAATTGTTTGATTCACACATTTATGATTTGTACTCATATATATAGTTCATTATTTTTGCTCATTCATGTTTTTTTTTGTATTTGATTATATTCCACGTTTGTTCATGTTTTTGTACCCAGAATTATATTCCAATTTGTTGGTAGTTGTACTGAGTCACCCTTGTTACATGTATCCGGTGTGACCTTAATGAATATCGATTCTGTTATAAGTCTTTCTTTCCATTTGTTCATGTTAGTTTTTAGAATACACACATTGTCCCAATCGATATTGTGGTTTTTTCCCATGCATGTGCAGCTATCGACGAATTTTTTTCAAGATTCTTGTTGGCTTGTGTTCCTGTTGGTTGACCTTTGGTTAGGCGTTTATGTTCATTCACTCTTATTTTGAGTGATCTAGACGTTTGCCCCACATATTTAGTCGGACAGTCAGCACAAGATATTTTGTAAATCAAGTTGTTTTTATCCATCGTTTTTATGGGATCTTTCAGTTGATCTATTTTATTTTTTATTAGATTTGTCGGTTTAAAAGTTGTGTGAATGCGAAAAAATCCCCAATGTATTCTGGAACACTGCCCAGCTTGGTTATCCAAAGGAGAAAAGAAGAATAGCAACAGCTCGATCCTCGATCACCTTGTCATCTCTGGACATCGAGCACACCCACATGAATGCTTCACAGTGTTACACAGAGTCCCTCAATATCGTACAAAGGAACTTCGGATACGCCATGTGTACGTAGCTGAAGCATTAGCTATTCGGGATCTGAAACCGGACCTCTGCATACAAAAGCGATACATACATTCTCTTACCTTACTATGGCCAGAGTAAAGTTCTCACCACAATTTTGCTTCTTTCCTTTATTATGTAAGTTCACTATTATTACTATTATTATTTTATTTTATTAATACTTTTATTATCATTATTGTTCCCATCATCCACATTTTATTACCACTCTATTACTGTTTATTAATAACATTTCTTTTCACACAAATTTTACACAAAAACACTTTATAGCCTTTCCACTAGTTCCTGTCCATTTTACACGAGCTTATTGATTATTCATTATCTCACACTTATTACGTCATGCCAACTTCTGTCTCCTTTCTAACTTACAATCAGTCATCCCTTCTTACACCTTACATTATGTAATACAATTTCCCAAGGACAAAATTTGCCAGTATCTGATTTGTCTAAAGATTTCTTTGTTAATTATAATTACGATTGTACAACTCATGAAAATGAATCGTCGAAAAGAAAATTTTCTTCGCTGTTTGTGCCTTTATCTTGTGACTCAATATGGGAATATTTCGTTCATGGGAAAAAATTCTGATCAGTCAATATATTTCATAGTATTTGCAACAAAGATAGATTTTTAGACTACTGCTCTTTCTCAAGTAAAATAATTTTATCGAATAGATAATTAACTTCATAATTTCCGAATCTGTGCAACACAACATAGAGAAGTGAAAGGTTTTGTTAGGTGTTTGTGTGAGTTATGACTGTGAACCTGCGATGAAAAGAAGACGGATTTGTACACAGTTCAAAATAAAACACAAACAGGGAAAAATAAAACACAACCAGAAATTTCTGTAAGCGTAAGTACCAGGCTGTGAGTCGGTGGTTTAGTAGTAGAATACTGGCTAACAGAGCACGAGGTCCAGGGTTCAGTCACATACAGATGCATTTCCTAACCTAACCTCGCCACCAATAAGCCTGAAAGATGGGAAAGGCTGCATGTGAGTCTAGTTAGATCACTCACTAAAAAATAAATATCAATGCTACTGACTCATCAAAGTTCAAGAGTGAATTCTTCAGTTCGCACAGGAAACACGAACAAATAAAAGAAGACATCTAAAAATCTCCCTCTACAGTTCCTCGGTATTGTCGATTGTAGTATTATAAGTTAGATTAAGGAATCTGCTTAGCGAATGTATCGTCCCATTTGTTGTAAAATGTTGAATACAGAGCCTTTCGCGGCTGTAAGTCTCCATGGGATAAACAAATATGAAAACTTAGTTAGTAAGAACAAGCTTACGTATTCCTTTTGTGTCTGCACTGGGCCATGTTTTCGGCTACGCCAGAACGATGAGCATAAAATATGCTGCGATTTCGAGGCATAGAGGTCGACTCGATGATATCTAATTGTTGTATGTGGATGAGGATACGAAATCGTTTGCAGCCTACCTAATGTTTTGTCGGAGACACGCAAGTGCTCAAGCAGGTATCGCATTGTCTTCCACATTTCTCAAGTGAAACATATTTCTATCCACACCACTGCTAAGAAGACAAGTAATCACACTAACAATTGTTTCCTATGGAGTCAAATCCACGTTTGTGGTTCCACTGTAACACACATGGGAAGTGGAAGATCATTCAGGGCTCACCATTCTATTTCTGACAAGCTTCTCAATAAAAATTAGCAGTACATCAGAGGATTGGTAATTAACCCAGAA
The DNA here is from genome assembly GCA_944472155.2 of Trichobilharzia szidati. Classification (NCBI taxonomy): domain Eukaryota; kingdom Metazoa; phylum Platyhelminthes; class Trematoda; order Strigeidida; family Schistosomatidae; genus Trichobilharzia; species Trichobilharzia szidati. Next base: position 35,940,010 of record OX235271.1, on the reverse strand, counting down.
AACTGCCTTAGTAAATAAAAGATTAAAACTGTACACATGGTTAAGTAATGTAAAATTCTGAATTATGAGAGGATCTTGAAAATGATCCTTTGAGGGTATTTAAACAAAAAAGTTTGAATACTTATAAAAATACTGGGAAATGTGATGAAATATTTTTGATAATAATCATAGTTCAGTACCAAGTGATAAAATAAATTACTTCACATATGAGATAGTTCATGGAATAATCGAATCTTGGAAGGGGATATAAACATCTACAGCTGTAATAGGCAAATAAAAGTGTTGCGCAACATGTTGAAGGGTTTGGTGTGATAGATCTTCACATTCTCACAAATAAATCGAAACAAAATGTATGAATAGGTCATATGAAATAACAGTAGAAACTATTGAAAATAATAAAGACTGTTTCAATAAGAAAGGAGGTTTATAGATAAAATAAACATCACGAAAAATAAACAAAGGTTCATTTGCGTTCATCCATGGCGGAAATAAAGACTATACATATACAAAGGTTTGGCGTGAATTATGGTTAACCAAAGCATTCTCTGTTTTCTCAAGTTTCAAACAGAGGAAGGGGGACAGGCTAGCATGATTTTCAACGATTATCTTTAGTTCCTCGTCAGGTTTGGAGGAGTAACAGAAGCCGGTCACGTGGTCTAGAATAAATATCCTCACAACCTGCTTATTCTCCATGCAAAACGTTGTCTGAAATATGCTTTCCGACATATGTAGAAAGCTTTCTGTGGGAATGACTGCTGTACAATCGGAAGCGCTAGTTTCTTAAATATTACAATAAATATATATTTAAACACATCATAAACGATCATGTTTGACCAGTGCTGATAAACGCCTGCATACCCTTAACACAGTGTTACATACTAAATGAGGACTCTCAGCAATTTCAAAAACAATGTTGATAAGCATTATTTCATCATGCAAATCATAAAACATTGAGAATCGATACTTTTAGATCAATACAAAGATACCAATAGGCTTTTAGTTTCATCATTCTAAGCTGTCTATGTGTTATTGTTAGCAGTATGTCTTAGATGTACTTTAGAGCTGAAAGTGACATAGACATAATAGTTGAATGTATAATGGGCGAATAGAGTTAACCCTTAATGTTGGTAGCAGCATTTGCATAAATGATTCTACACTCGAACATATTTTCATTCGAAATGTCACACGTTTGGATACTGTTGACATTGTGCATCGTCTACAGTGGAGTTGTATCTGGAGGAGGTAGGCTTTTGTTTTAATGATATCTGTTAAATTCTTCTTTGTCATCACTTAACTAAAGTGTTTTACTGAATTTTCCATAGTTGCTTATTCATTGCTGTCGTTTCTGTCACTGAAACAAATTTCACCAACTGAATGAATAGTTTTGTGGAACACTGTGTATATATGTAAAATCGAATATGAAGTAATATTTAGGCAGGATTTCCTCTTCTGATTGTTTTAGAGACAAGCAAACTGATGCAAAATTAGATGATGATTTTTATCCTACTTTGTGCGAATTCAACAAGCAATGTTTAGAAGAGGTTTAATGCAGATCATGCATCATTTCGTATTTTTGTACTCGTTAGCTATGTCAGAAGAATGAGAGCGATGCATACCAGACGACATTTTGGCTTGTGAGCAGCGGAATAAGGAATAAAACATCCTTGGACTGGGAGACTGTTTTCATTCAAATTTGTGCCAATGAGACACTCTAGGCATGTTTATTCTCCTTTAAATTTCAAACTCTTGAGTACGAGTGGAAATTAACATTGACTGGCTATAAAATTCAGCATTGGAAAAAGAATACTAAACATGCATTTGAACATTTTATTTCATGTCGGTTACTGTAAGGCAAAATCACACACTGAATGACTTCTTAGAGAATATAAAACTGTATCTATATGAACAGCGGTTTGATAATTTGAAAATAAACCTCGTCTTCTTTGTCGTGCTTTTCGTTTTTACGCTGTGTCTGACATATTTCATTACTCAAACGACACAGATGGAAGAATTCATTCATGTGCAGAACTTCCTCAGTAGGTTATAAGTAGTTTCTGTTGGAAAAACTAGTGGGAAATCCAATGAACAGTAAAGTTTGTTTTGATAAAGTCTCACAGTGTTATACAGTAATGTTTACTGATGACATTTCGAGCGCGATTTATTGCTCATAATCATGATGAGCATTATGAGCAATAAATTGTGCTCGAAACGTCATCAGTAAACATTACTGTATAACACTGTGAGACTTTATCTAAATAAAATTTACCCATAATGGAATTACACTCTACCACAGTGCACAAGTTTTATTCTTATATCCACTTATAACTTGAGATTATCGGGTGAACACATCGCATCTCTCAGAAATATCACGTCTAGTTAATTTGCCTCATCGCAGCAATTCGACGTATTCACGGGAGTTTCATGTGGTATATTTTAAGTGTAAAATGCATCTCGGGTTTATGCATTGATGTGACACTTTCACCTCACAATTTTTCGAATGATAAATTAGGGCTATTTGTTCACAGACAGAAAGAATTGAACTCATTATTGTCAGTTTTCAAAAACACCAATTTTCATATAATTCTAATCTAACTACTCTGACTGAATTGTTCGCCGTGTTATTCTAAAGTTAGATTTGTCAAAGTCTATACAACTGTTGATCTACTTGAATATTATTCAAAGTCACTGTTTATTGTATGTTGACTAGGTCATCATTGATTCATGTAAATTTGGTTCCAATGTAGGTGGCGCTAACGGATATTGTGCTCGTCTGAGTAAGTTGAATGGTTATTTGTGATGAATCTCTGTGTTGAAATTGCATAAGATACCTGTGATATGCATCGTAAGCATAAATATAATAAAGAACTCAAAGGATAAAAATGCTGAAAATGATAAGCTTATCACTGAACATTGTTACTTCATAAAAGAAGGTTGTGGTACAGTAATGCTTGTTGATAAATCTTCAAAGACTCTTCCATGAACTGAAGTTGTTGAATAACTAAGAATGATATTCACATTATAATCCCAATTTTTTAACCAGAGTTTCGTTTATGCTGTAAGAATTTGAATTTGAAGTAATCCCCTATTGAAAATATTACTTAACTAACATTTAGATGGACAGATCAGTAGCATTTGTAAGTTACACTGTTTATATTTGACGAAGATGCGGGTGTTTGTGTAGTGCATAATGATATTATCTAAACGGTTTGAACTACATTTACGAGTGTGGTTGTGTATTTATTGTATTGCTTATGTTAGTAAGATCCCGAATAATTGTGGTGATAATTATGGCGCAAACTGCAAAATATAAAATGTCAGTTCGTAATGTAGTACACAGGTCTGAGACATTTGAAGACGGATTATCCGTTAATACGAGCAGAAATCAAACAAAATACCGAATTCTAAGGACTTATGGAATCCTCACAAAGCCAAATAATGCGTATGCAATACAGAACATGTTAAATACACCAAAATATTGACTGCAGCTTTCAGTTATCTTCAAACAGCTACTGGTGAAAGCCTGCTTTATCAGACATGATCGATGCGTAATATACCGAAGTAGGAACAGTCGTGTAGGCGATTTCGATAGAAACATTTAGTTGTGCAGCATCTTATCGGATATTTTCTAGTTCAGTGCAGATTCTGTGAAAGTATATCGACACTCTCATTCTCTGACTGCAATATCTATAGCATTGAGCACAGTGGATAATGGAATAAAGCAGATAACCTTCGTGAAGAAGTAGGGAAACATTGCAGCGACTGCAAGAGGACATACTGACCAGCATGTTATGTAGTGATCAGGCATATGGTGTGATACAACAGAAAATACTGGGCGTAAGATATCAACCTTGTTTACAATGTAGTCATTTCCATCATTCCATCAGTGTTATATGATTATCATTCGTCTCAGATAGAGGGCAATATATCATCCTGTACTCGATGTTTTGCATATGTTCATTTATTGCCTTTAAACTCATTTGAGTGACATATTTGCTTTGAATGTAAGTCAAGTTGACGAAACGCTTAACACAATTATATAAATTCGCCGAATTTTGTAGCATCCTAATTGAAATGATAATCTGCATTGCTTCTAAAGTAAGAGTCTCAAGCAGTAAGTTGTTTTTATCACCAGTCCTTGTAAGCAATTCAGAAAACAGTAAAATATTTTTGAGACTACAGAAATATTTTTGTCGCCAAATACTTAACTTTTTCATCTCAACCTGTCTATAACATCATTTTAGTTCGCTGACTGAGCCATGTTAGAAAACTATCTATTTAATTTATTAAATGCCTGTGAAGTAGACAAAATTATTAATTTCTTGGTAGTTTACATGAATACAAATTCAATGATAATGATATTTAAAAAAGAATATGCTCATTTTGAGGCTCCATCCTTTTGTTCAGGATGGCAAATACAGCGTCTGAGCTTGAATTCTACACATTCAAACAATGCAATAAAGTAGTGAATTACTTTCAAATACGGCTGAATATTTTTAAGAAGTAAAAACCAAACGTGGGATGCAGCAAAAATGACTCACTTTAAACTGAAACCTTCATTCGTTGAACATTATAATGCATTAGGATACATTCCTTGTAGACTGGACAAATCTTATCAACACTCAATATAAAATATCAGGATTGTTCAATAACAATGAGAGTTTTATTTTAAGAGTGAACAGGCAACAGACCTATGTCGTAAACCTGGACTACGATAATATTTTTTATCTCGAATACACTAGCAACATTAAATTCAAATTGTGAAATGTCTTCACTATATAATTCATTCGCTCTATTTCACAACAACTAAATTCAACATTTTACAGCATGCCTTAGTAAGTTGCTGGGGTAGAAATAATTATTGTTATTACTATTATTTCGGCATTTATATACTTCAGTACGTGGAGACAGAACATTCCTTCTTGATCTGATATTTTCGATGTTAATATTGCGACATCTTATTTCAGATTACGATTAGACGCTGGTGTAAAGTGAACAAAGAAAATTAAAAATTTGAATTCTCCTAATTCCACTGGCAGAATAATATGAGTGTCTGTTTCAAAGCGACTGAAATCTGTAGGTCAAGTCAGTTTGTGTATTTCTGTAGAGATGTTGGCGAAAAATCACTGAACTACCTGTCTGATATTCCGTTTACTTGAATCCATTTGGAGTATACGCTGCTTTCCGCGGTCTCATGAATTTCTCCATGATGTATTAGTTTATTGTCTAAACACCTAAAAAATCTCGGTTTAGTTTATTTAAGTTGACGACATGTGTATCTACCAGGTTACAGTAAATCTGCCTGCAGTTTTCACGACTGTCATAGTGAAATTGCCTCTTTGGCGCGGAAAGACCAAAAATTTCTAACCTAATGATCCTGGCATGTTCAACATTACCTTTGAAAATGTATTCAAATAGACGAAATTTTCGTTGTTGACACTTTAATCAGAAGATGCTAGTAAGTATAGTAGCTGATTTTTTCAAGATTCTTTTCAATCCTGTACAATACTATTTTGTCGTTTGTATAACTAACTTTGCGTATCTTTAGTGATTATTGTTGGTGACATTGTGGTAATTAGAGTAATGCCACATGTGTTGTTATTATAAAGTCGTTTTTATTCTGTGTTAAGCTCAGACGAAGATGTTGGTTAAGAACGGCTGAACGGAAAAAGCTGTTTAAGTAAGCGGGGGCTTTCTTCGTCACGCATTGAATCTGGTTAACAAAGCAGTGGTGACATATACTGTTCAATAGTGACAAAGATTCTATGAGATTTGATTGTGTCTTGATGCTGTTGGAAGATAATTTTTATTGTGTTTGACTCGCGGAATATCCACACTACAAAGTCTCCTGCATGCAGGATAGCAAATTCTTCGGTGGTAGGGTCACAGTGCAGAAAGTGGACCTGAGTTTCTCTGGATGAAGTGGAGATAGTATTATTAAACTGGGGATGGAATGGTAAGTGATGACTCAGAGTTCTCGTATAAGAAACACATGTATTTTATAACTAATAAAGTGCACAATGCTTTTTAATCAGTTTTACTTTGAAGCAAAAGTTTTCCCAAATAAGATAAACTTGCAGCCACAGACTTCGAATTCGACTATGGTTGCACCAATGATTAGCGAAATAGCAGTTGTGATATTTTGCGAGCGTGCAAGTGTCTGATTCACTAGTTACTAAATAGCCTTAATGTGAGAAATTTTACACTTCGGCTGAAAAAATCTTATGTCAAAGCTGCACTCCAAATGAAGATTAATGAAGCTAAAAGTTTTTCTCATTCTATTGCTTTTGAATGACTGAGAGTTTTACGACAAACATTCAAATTGTTTGTTTCAGCTAAGTTTGTCGTGGACAGTAAGTGTGACTCAAACATCAATGAATTCTCTATGAGGGAAATAATTGACTCGTGCGTTGTTTAAATCCCATGAAATCTCTCTTTGAAGCGAGTGAATAATCCTGTTTATTTCGGTTTAAAAGAAATTTGGATGTTAAGCATCCAGTAAATCATCCCGTTGACACAAGAAAACTGCATCAGTGTATAGAAAACACGAATAGCAAACATTCTCCGACTAATTCAGGAATATCACGTACATTTTGACTTGACACTAGTAACTAGTGTGACGTTTCTAGTCCTCTCTTTGGTGCAGACTGAATTCTATCAGTCAGGTTTGTAATGTGGCCACCACTCTAGGTAGCTCAGCATCACGGTGCACATTGATTTGATGAAATTAGATGGCTGGAGGCAATCGGCCACAGGAAGCCTTGGACCTAGGTTTCGTGCTAGTTGGCACTCATCAGCAAGGCGTATCTGCAACCTTGAAGGAACTCATGTCCCTTCTGAGATTCGAACCGGCGTCACCCAGTGCTGCAGTCAGAGACGTTACTACTGATCTATTCGGACTCGCGATTGACCTCCTGTATGACTGTAGTCGATATTTTGACTTGACACTAGTAACTAGTGTGATGTTTTGAGTCCTCTCTTTGGTACATATCCATTCAGAAGGAAATTTGACTCATTACTTGAAGTCAAAAACTTGGGAATCCTCCGTCTTAATAAAAATATCTACCACTTTTCTGCAATTAATGAAGGAATATGTAGTGATACCTCCGGCGGTATATGAGAGAGAGAGCACTTGTATTTCATGCAAATTATTATTCGTGGATTTTATGTCAGTAAATTTAGAAGTGATACAGATTCATACTAACTTGTAAACTACGTGTGTGAACTAGGTAAAATTATTATTGTTCTTTGTTAAAGAAATATTTACATTTTTGAGTATCCGTGTTTAATGCTACGAATAGACGGGTTCACTTTGATGAGTATATCCAGGTTATTTCACGAGTTGCTACCTGCTTACCTGTCATCCTCAGAAATATCCTCCATGATAACTCAATGTCAACAACAATAATCAGACTTAAACAGTGAGTTTATTTGTGTTATGAACCAGTAGATCGCATTTTTTACCATGTACAGAAACATTGTAATCTATGGAATACAATCAAGCAGAGCAGGGTACATAACCGAATATTTGTTCTCAGCTTTACAAATTGTTTCACAAAACGTAAATCAAAGCCATTCGATTGTGTGTTGACGTTTCTGTAGCAGATTGATGGGTTTAGTTGGGTAGGGTCACTAGCTCCACACTCAGACACCCTCTTTTACGTATGTTCAGGAGCAGCTGGAAAACTAGTGAGCCATTAAACTAGACTAGGTTAATCCATTAGACAGTTCGTATTCAACGAATGACGTTCACGCAGGTCATAAATTTAGTTGTTTAGTCTGAAGTGTCCATTTCCTACATGCATTGTATAATGGATTGTCTCATAGTAAATTTTGTTTTACATTGAAGTATGTTGAAGTTAATTGTCATTCATAATAAACGAATTTTTTTAAATTCAGGTAATAATTTTGTTCATGATGTTTAAATTCGCCCCGTAGATACAGCTGAAAAACAATATGGTAATGTCGGCTTTCTGTTGAAACTAACCATAACAAAATTTATTATTCTCTCCAGGAGTAAATTATTTTCACAATATCAAAATCACTTGTCTACATATGTCACAGCACTTAAAAATCTGAAGATTCAGGTTAACATTTCCACAATATTTCTGCCACAATTTTTCAGCAGCGAAACATCCTGGTAATGTCCATTTTCTAATGAAACTAATGATTCCAAACCATATCGGCAACAGCAAATAGTAGACACCAAATTCAAACTACCTTGAAACAGTCAATCAGATGGATTCCACTTATAGGATCCATGATTTTAAAAGAAGAATGACTGACTTTATTATTATTATAGCCTAGCAATGAGAATTGCGAATAATCTCTTTATTCATCTGTGTGAATGGCAAATTCGGAATATTTTACCTGAAAAATAGTATAAATATCGAGAAGAAAGTGCCTTGAACATCATCATAATGTACGACCTACCAGTAACTTTTACAGACTCCCGGATAAAACAGCTGTTGCATCTCAATGCATCATCACCAATAGCTCGGCTATACTTCCACAGAGTCATTATCCGTTTATGCATGCATGGTTTATTCCTCCCTGTTAGCCCCTTTTTCACACAGAAGTCAAAATCAAATCTGGTTGAAACCTGCAACAAAGATTATGAACAACTGAGCAAGGTCATTTGAAGTTAGTGTCCATTATTTACCCTTGCCGAACTTATTGTTCTCCATTGAAGTAAATTACTTTTATGGTAACAGAATGAGGTGCCTGTATAATTCACAGTATCTAACAAAGCTAAAACTTTTGCTTAAAAGTTTTGTGGTTTCTCTTTTTAAATGTTTCCTATCAATAAATGTGAACAAGGTAATGAAATAGATGATAACACAACGTACTATTTTCTGTGAATGACCGTTCCTTATCTCCGATCTGGTCGTTTGATTGAGTAGATCAGTACAGGATATCTCATGGAAATCGATAAATTTGTAGATGTTACAAAGCCACTATAGCTTCAATTAGCAGGGTTGATTATTGTCCAATAGGTTGTAACAAATGAAGCTGCAGCCAAGAAAATAAAATTATGCCGAACGATAATCATGACAGTGTAGCTGTGCTGTGAAATATCCAGAGGTGATTCGTTTCAATTTGAAGTCAGACTGAATTTTTACTGAAAATCGATTATTTTTCAGGTAATATTGGGTCCTACCAAATTTATTGATTTCTGAATTTAGGATTTTTTCACTTTTTCAGAAAAAGATAAACACAGACAGTATGCATTTTGTAAGTGTAGCAAGTAAATGGGTGAAGTAAACGAATGTATCATTTTCAATCCCTCTGGTTGCATGTCAATCGTCTAATCAAAAACAGGATTATCAGGTACGCTTTCATGTCATTGGGCCCTTCGAAATTCCGACTGATCAATAGGAAGTGGTAGAAACCATGTTGTTTGTTGGCATGTACACTTCTCGTAAACCTTCCTAAAAGTCTAGTTATGTGCGATACAAGTGTTTAGATGCTATGTGCTGCTCCTTTATTCTATTAGTAAAGAACCACATTCGAATATCAAAGCGCACGCTGTATATCGCAATTGTTTCACTGGCGCACAATTATCACACATCTTTAGATTCAAATGTTTCCAACTGTGATACATAGGCGACTGACTCATATTTAGTTGGGCGAACATCTTGCAGAAGACAAGCGATATAGCCTGAATGTATAGTGTAGGTGTCAGTCTGTGACATCAGAAATCCTCAATTACAGTAAAACACACCATATAGTGTGTTTTTAGTGAAATGTAAATATCACGAAAAATACCCATTTATTCATAAGTAAAAACACACAGTCTTTTGTTCATCGAAGAAATTTCTTTTCAACGACTTCATTTTCAAGGTGTACAGTCATATTTATACTGCAGAAAAAAGTTTATTAAGTGGCACTAAATAATTGCTCATTCAATATACATATGTATATGTGATAAGAATAACGATAATTAAAATGTTATAAGGGGTAGAGTTGAAGTGGATAAATTACAAAATTACTAAAGATTGTTTTATAAGTGAATTGAAATCAAAAATGTTTTAAAAATGTCAAGTGTTGTCTTAAAATTTTAAGAAATTAGGAGTACGATTACGATAAGAATGAAGATGTGAAGTGAACTGGAAAGAATTCAAGTGGTAAAATAAAATAAATACACTTGTCAATTTTAAAAAATGTTTTGGTATCAATTCACTTATAAAACAATCTTTAATAATTTTGTAATTTATCCCCTTCAACTCTACCCCCTATAATTGACCTAGGTCTATTTTAATTATCGTTATCTTACCACATATATATGTATATTGCCTGAGCAACTATTTAGTGCCATTTAATAACCTTTTCTGCAATATAAATACGACTGTACAGCTTGAAAATGAAGTCGTTGAAAAGAAATTTCTTCGCTGAACAAAAAAGATGTAAATATGGCTACATTCTACTCATGGAGGTTACATTTCTATATCTCATGGTCTCGTGGTCTAAGAAGTGAATAAATTATGTCGAGACACGTTTTCCTACAAATATTCACTTGACGCAAATGGTGAACGTTACGGAATACGAATCAAGACTAATCACAATAAATGAATTTAAATAATGCAAAGCAAGCATTTTAGTTTTGATTCTCATATAACCTTTCGTGGGATATTTGTCAAGTTTTTCGGCAGTTTGTCTGTGCCTTTGAGGCTTATTACACCCATTGCAAAAACCTCTCCTCCTACATTTATACAGTGTTAATATTTTGGCGCCAAAGCGTACACTCCCCTTATCTACCACAGAATTTTCTTAGAAGAATGAAGAGATAATTTATGCAACCTGCCATCAAGAACTGTTTAGAATGTAAGGAGAGGAATAATACTGAATGTTAGTTTCCTTATGATTTATTAAGTAATTTGTTTCTTAAAACCGGTTCTGTTTAGGTAACAATGTTACAGTTTGTAAGTTATTGCAATACTTAGTAGTCATTTCATATGAGAAGTGGTACACAGTGACATCTGAGTTGTATGCTTACGGGAAAGTGAACAAGGCTATTCATGTCTATCCATCATGATATCCCTGCTGAACTATGAATTCCATACTAACATTGATCGCTGCTTAGTTCTGATGAGAAGGGATCATCTAGGTAAAGACAGATTTAAATGGTTGCAGATGTTTGCGTTTCAAGAATTTCTGATCACACAAGACAAAAATCCTCTGCACTGAACTCATGAATTAAATTGTCCACAATGGTTCATACTGATTTAACCCTGATTCAGCTGGTCTTCTCGTCTTTTAGATGGGCACGGATTTATGAAATCTCATCGAATCTGAAACTGGTGTTCACATCTTAACATAACTTGGCAATGATACATGGTTTTATGTCTCGCATGCGAGTGCAGGCGGGGCAAACATGTTTAGGACATACATACATATTGCTTCTAACTGAGGATTTATGAAGAACCGCGTTGACGCGTTGCCTGGTTCGACAACGAACTGGGAACTTGAATATTCTAATTCAACTATACCTGTACACCAAACATCATATGAGTTGCGTACCAGACTATAATTGAAATCAGTTATATGTGCGGAGACGGAATATATCGTGCACTGATACAAGCAGGACTCCATGCACTGCATTATGGCGTTAATTTGCCTCAGTGGAGATGTGCTTTCACTGTATCCTGAAGGTCCTGAGATCGATATTCGACACAGTTAGGAATGCGTATGGCTGGAGAGTATAAGACAGGAAGGAATAACTGTTCCGTTGATTAGTAATTTTCAAATGAGGCAATAATGGATTCATGTTCATGACGAAATCTAACAGTCAATCAACTGGATCTCTCCAAAGCAACAGAAGAAGCGCTATGCTCAGACCTATACATCATTTCTGTGATTTAATTAACAAGAGAATGCAAGCATAAATAAGACAAGCACTTTATAGCCAAGTGAATATAAACACTACACAGTTGAACGTCACTGCATATACACCGCTGGTACTAAGTTTTATAAATAAACTCATTATCACTTTGAGTAAAGTCTCAAAGTCTCCACCTCAACTTTGTAGACTTTGAGAAGGTCTTCGATAGCGTTGACCTCGAAGTAATTTAGGAACTATTCAAGTACTACGGCGTACCCCAAAAATATTCATCAACCTTATTCAACAGCTGTACGACAACGGCACATGTCAAGTGATCCACAACGGAAAACTCAGCGAAGCGTTTGGAGTAAACACAGGAGTCAGACAAGGGTGCTTATTATCACCAATGATATTCCTAATTGTGGTGGACTGGATCATGCGTCAGACAGTGGGAAACGAGAAGACAGGGATATCCTGGACCGACGTGAAGAACCTAGAAGACCTGGATTTCACGCGTGGATGATTTATGTTTGATGTCACGCAAAATCGAAGACTTACAGGCGAATACCGACAAACTGGTCGAAGACGTAGCAAAGACAGGAAGGACTCCAGGTGAACATAGACAAGACGGAGGTTATGAAAATAACCAACCAACAAAAACAACAGCAACATCCAGTGCCAATCACCATCAACGGGAAGGATTTGAAAGAGGTTACTTCTTTCACTTATCTAGGGAGCATTGTCTCAACCACAGTAGGAACGAACGAGGATGTCAAATCGAGAATTGGGAAGGCGAGAAACACATTCATCAACCTGAAACCAATCTGGAAATCTTCGTCACTCAGCCTGCATCAACAACAAAGTGATTCGGATTTTCAATACAAACGTCAAGTCAGTCAGTTCTTCTATACGTATCAGAAACTTGGCGGCGGGTCACAAAGAATATTTCCAACAGCCTGTTGCAGACCTTTATCAACAACTGTCTTCGCTGGCTCTATACTGAAGATCAGATGGCCGGGAAGAATCACCAACAAGAAGCTATGGGAAAAAACAAACAAAACAAGAACCCATCGCCAAACAACAAATATGCAGGAGAAAGTGGAGATGGATTGGACACTCGCTGAGGAGATCGCTGGGTGACATCGCGCGTCAGGCCAGTGCTTGAGCAGAACTCGAAAGGGAAGCGGCGAGTGGGACGTCCAAGGGAGACATGGAGGAGATCGTGTGAAGAGGAGCTGAAACAGAATGGAATAACATGGATTCAGGTGGAAAGTACAGCAGAAGACAGAAGCAAGTGGAGGCGTGCAGTTGAAGCCCTATGTTCCACTAGGAACCCAAGGGAAAAATAATGTATATATATCACTTTGAGTAATCTTTCTGCATGACGTTTGTCAGTTTTTAAAATTTCCTGGCCGAATACATGAAAATGCACAAATTGCATATTCTCGTATTTCTGTCCTGATGCCATAAATTATGGGCTATTTTGCATCTAAGTATTGAACGCGAGCAGTATCACGTCCAAGCGTAAGTGCATATTACACACCGAATTTTTTCTAAAATACTTCAAATTTTTACACCACAATAATCTTTGTATTTTCACTGCGTAAAACCTTTGATAGCAGTTGGTTGTCAACTGTTTCAACAGACTAAATGAAGGTCATTCAGGCCAAATTCATTTAAATCCTGCATATATACATATGGAACTGATGTCCGTAAACGTTCTCTATTCAATAGTATTTATTCGCCCTATTTTCTTTTTTTGTAATTCATCGTCAAAGTTATCACTGCGAATTATAGTTAGAAGAGTAGGTTCACAAATCAACTAGTAAGGAAGTTCGTCAGCTCATGAGACTCACAAACTACCAGGTCACGCTGACAGTCATATTAAAATGCGTCTGTCACTCTCTGATAATGAACTGTTTAGAAGTGGTATAAAGACGTCGATGTGGGATGCCGCCATTTTGATGAAACACGTTACTCCGCTTTACGAGTTTGCTTTCATCGCGCATGGAATTTGAGTTGAGAAGTTTCCAATGCCAAGTCACATTCGAGTAACCACAATTAATTTTCATTGTGTAATCCTGGCAATTTTTTACATCTTTCGTGTCTAACAGTTAAAGAAGGTATGTGTGCATTTTTGTATTCATATACAATGAATAAATTATTATAATATTAGTGCGAAGAATAACTGCCTAAGAGCTATGGTGATTTCTTATATCACTACTGAGATTGCAAACTGTTAATATTCTTTCCTAATACCAAAATGGTCTATGCTTATCAATTACATGAGCTTATCATTCGATAGGTCTGCTACAGTTTGATTGTCCCTCGGCTGACCATACATTTATCAGAAATTGATTACGCATGGGCATAAATGTATTCCTGAGATTATTTTGCATATCTTGTGAAAAGGTTTTTTTACTCAGGTTCATGTAGGTCTGATGAAGGTAAAGAATAATCTTTGAATCTTTCAACACCAAATCAGCACTAAATACATTCAAACTAAGTGACACACCGTCTACTGAAAATATCAGGAGAGTTGCATTCAAATAATTCAGGTAGTAACGCCATAGAAAGTTCTATGAATGAAATGACCTGACTAAGAGTGACTAATTGTGTTCGAAATGTTACTCAACAATTGTGACTGAATCATAATGATATTGTGAAGCATTTGTGACTTCCTAATAAGTGTGTATTTTATTTATTTTATCTATCAGTCGAAAACACAGCGAGTTCAAGTGGTTAGTTACCATCCACACTCATCATTGTCGTGACAGTGGAATGAACACTGAATATAACATTTCATGAAATTTAACTTGATGTTTTAATGTGTTAAACATTCATGCTTCGTAAATAAATGTTTTTTCTGTTTCAACATGGAAGCCAAAAGCTCTTACTTTTCAGCTACTTTGAGTGATTATTTCTTTGGTATCGAGCAGTTCACAAAAGGGAAGTAGATGAGCAGAGTCATCTGGGGAAAATTAAATATTCCAGCGGAATATGTGACGATGTACTATAGATACAAAATCGAAATCAGGACCAAGTTTACATAATTCTCTACATAGCGAATGATTAAATGTTGAAACTGAAAAAAGGTTAGATAAATAAGGCATGCGGTTATAATCCTTTTAGCAGCAGGTGTGACATTATAATGAAGGGAACACTTTTGTCAGATATCTGTTCACATGTTATGATGGATGCCTGATTTATACACCATGGTCGTTATCCGATAAAACTAATTAAACATTGAATAACATGGTAAGCTTGGCACAAATATGGAGAAATGGGAAAACGATGTGATGTAGGCGATGTCTCATGAATACGTAGAGGCTGGAATCTCCTGCATTTGTGACTGATGAGTATCTCATAGCTACAACCACTTCATATAAATGACGGCCATGAAATGAGGATGATTGTAGATGACAAAATTTTTTTTCCTTCACATTCCCCAGTGAAACATAGGGCTTCAAGCTAGTGGCTTGAAAATTATGTAGTAGTGTTTATTTTACAGGATGGGGTTGCTAGCCTCATGCCCAAACTTTCCTCTTTACCAGCATTATTTCTGGCCCAGCGAGATAAAGGAGTGCGTTGGCAGGGGATCAAAATTACTTGGTCATTTTTCTTTAATGCAAATTTGCAATTGAAAACGCCGTCTATGTAATCGCTTATTTATTCCCCTTAAGGTAGATGCATTTACGTAATCGTTGATTCATGAAGTCACTTAATCCAAAAATGTATATATAACGAGAGCAGATCTGAGAGCATTATACTATCTGAGTGTTATATCTGCGTGGATACCTTTAGGGAGGATGAAGCTAAATGTCTGAGTAAAACTAATCTGTAAGTAAGCAGGCATGCTTCATTTTCAAGTTAGCTATATCTTTTGAGCTCATGTCAGTATAATCTTAGACTAATGTACTCGAAAAGTGTATTTGTACAATGAATATATGAAAATACACACAGTTATAACTATTTCTCTCCATATTATTGATGGTTATGCAGATTCAGTTGTGACAAATGTTTGGATGCCACCTCATCTACACTTAGAAGATGATGGTCATTTTTTGTCATCTGCTGTAATATTTCAGAAGTGACACATAAAACATATTAATACGAATCAACTCTCAATAACCAATAAATAATGACTAGAACAATTACTATAAATAGAAGTAGATTGATTATTCAAACTCGCCATTCATATACACTAATTTTATAGCCATAATAACTTATTTCATCTCTTTGACTTGTAATGACAGTAGGTGTATCAAAGAATTCACTGCAGTATATTTGGGCTGAAAATCCAGCTTGAAACGTGGTTGTGTATACGGAAGATTTGAAAACATTTATTTCCCGATACGAATTTAAAACAAGCAATAAAGGTCAATAAAGCAGGATTTAATGAATTCATCCAATTTCGGTAGAACTCATCAGGTTAATACTCTACGTACACGCATATATACTTTTGAAATTACATTGGGAGATATAAGACTGATAAGTAAACAAACTACATTGAATTAGTCATGCAGAAAGACAGGTGCTAATGTTTTCCAGGTCATGTTCAAATAGATAAGGGGAGAGAGAGTATGAGAGATCAAAATTAAGATTAATTGCATTACGCTTCAATTACATCACTTAGATACACAATTAGTCATTAGAGAAGACAGAAGATTACTTCACACAAAGTGCTCAGCTTTACTTGTCAGTGAGTTTACTGCTGTCTCGACTGATGGAAATGCAACAAACTAAATATCACCAAATTCAAATTTAGGGTCAGTTTTCAATGAGTGGTGGACCCAAATCACATTTAGCATGAGATGACTACCCACACTTTGTTCGAATAGTGGCTAGCCGATTTTTGAGTGAATGATTTATGAGGTAAATTGTGCAAACCTATATCTGGGTGCTTATGAAGCATGTGAAATCTCTCTGTGCTCCAATAGTGATAACAATGATCACGTTTATCAACTTCATCCATTTTCGCAACAATGAAGACGATAAACTCAGATTGTGGTGTTTATTCGCATTAACAAACGACTCCATTGGTATTCGTTCCCCTTTTAAAGGCTAATATCATAATGATTTCACTCGATATTTGACGCAGTTAATATCATCAATGCTTGAAATAATTCAAGATCTGGAATGGTGGGCATAGTCAATATAAGTGAATATACACGAATCAGTCTTATTTGTGAGTTGGATATGCACTAATGAAAAGTTGGAGAATTAGATGTGCCGTGTTGGTACATGCAGTGGATTAGTAATAGCGAACTTTTGAGCATTAAGAATGTTAGTGGGCAAGCTAAACTGTTATTAAAAGTTTTCTGTTGATCAGGGAATACCTCCTGATGTGTTGATAATCACTGCTTCATTTACATTACATGTTGTACTGCTGATATCGTCTAACGATACTGGTGATTCTATGTCACAAGAGAGTGCAAATGGACTCATTTTGAGATCAGTGAGCATTTGTTTTTCCGTCATATGCGTAGATGCACTACACAGGCTATCTTGGTCAGCCACAATTAACCAGAGTGCTGAGAAGTTCCTTGAAATTCTCAGAAAGCGAATGATATTCAGCAAGACTTTCAGCTTATACTGAGTGTCTTAACTCACAGCTCTCACTGAGTTGTGAGAGTTGGCTTCCAACTCAACAATTTAAAGCAGAACTAATTTTAAATCCAGAGTAATTATTTAACTAATATTTTAAAACTGAAAGGTTTACGACTTCGTGTTTGCAGGAAAGGAACGCTTAAGTTCAGTATTTATGAAACGTATACTGAAATAAGATTGTAGCCTTCTCATCAATACTCATTCTAGGTTACTTAAGACTCAAATGTTCCTTCTCTTTAACAGTGACACGTCAATGCAGTCAAAGTGTTTTCTTGTCACAACCAACTAACTGACAGACGAATACACGAAATTTTTTCATGTTCATGAAATCACACTTTCTTACATTGAGAAATATAAAACAAAAATCCATTCAGACAGAAACTTTTGATTCAAACTATTTTTGTCGGAATATATTAAGTTAACCAATATTTGTCTAGACAAAACTCGTTCATTCAGGGTTAGCTTTTTAAATCATTAGTCTTGTAAAAATGTTTCATAAATATTTGATTCTACGACTTATGAATGGAATCACTGAAAGTAGTAGCTATTCTTTGTAATGCTTCGTCTTTTAAAAACACAGTGGATAAGCATCTTCGGCTCAAATTCCAAGATGTCACCTATTAAAATGTACTCTGCTCCCAATAATTAGGAAATACTAATCCAAGGAGTTGAACTAATAATAAAGAATTTTGGAAATGGGCGACAATGAGTATATGCGAGAGTGTGTGAAATATTCCCATTTCATGAAGTGAAAATAATTCTGATCGATGAATATTCCACCCAGTAAATCCCACTCATCAGGTTCTTACAATTCTGAAATGTAATATTTGCTTCCTTTGCAGTAATGGCCAGCTATGCGACGGATACATTTCTACGTAGGATAAAAGATTATTTATGAGGTGACATAGGTGAGAGGTTCATCATGAAATAACCAATGAAACGGGTGTTGAATTATATGTTGAGAAGAAAGATAATATCACTAACAATAGTAAGTCTGGATATTACAAATGGAAAGTTCAGGAGTGTTAAAGGATCATCAGAGAGAACCATTATGTGAGAACTGTTTGGTTTATGACTTCGTGTTTGCAGGAAAGGAACGCTTAAGTTCAGTATTTATGAAACGTATACTGAAATAAGATTGTAGCCTTCTCATCAATACTCATTCTAGGTTACTTAAGACTCAAATGTTCCTTCTCTTTAACAGTGACACGTCAATGCAGTCAAAGTGTTTTCTTGTCACAACCAACTAACTGACAGACGAATACACGAAATTTTTTCATGTTCATGAAATCACACTTTCTTACATTGAGAAATATAAAACAAAAATCCATTCAGACAGAAACTTTTGATTCAAACTATTTTTGTCGGAATATATTAAGTTAACCAATATTTGTCTAGACAAAACTCGTTCATTCAGGGTTAGCTTTTTAAATCATTAGTCTTGTAAAAATGTTTCATAAATATTTGATTCTACGACTTATGAATGGAATCACTGAAAGTAGTAGCTATTCTTTGTAATGCTTCGTCTTTTAAAAACACAGTGGATAAGCATCTTCGGCTCAAATTCCAAGATGTCACCTATTAAAATGTACTCTGCTCCCAATAATTAGGAAATACTAATCCAAGGAGTTGAACTAATAATAAAGAATTTTGGAAATGGGCGACAATGAGTATATGCGAGAGTGTGTGAAATATTCCCATTTCATGAAGTGAAAATAATTCTGATCGATGAATATTCCACCCAGTAAATCCCACTCATCAGGTTCTTACAATTCTGAAATGTAATATTTGCTTCCTTTGCAGTAATGGCCAGCTATGCGACGGATACATTTCTACGTAGGATAAAAGATTATTTATGAGGTGACATAGGTGAGAGGTTCATCATGAAATAACCAATGAAACGGGTGTTGAATTATATGTTGAGAAGAAAGATAATATCACTAACAATAGTAAGTCTGGATATTACAAATGGAAAGTTCAGGAGTGTTAAAGGATCATCAGAGAGAACCATTATGTGAGAACTGTTTGGTTTATGACTTCGTGTTTGCAGGAAAGGAACGCTTAAGTTCAGTATTTATGAAACGTATACTGAAATAAGATTGTAGCCTTCTCATCAATACTCATTCTAGGTTACTTAAGACTCAAATGTTCCTTCTCTTTAACAGTGACACGTCAATGCAGTCAAAGTGTTTTCTTGTCACAACCAACTAACTGACAGACGAATACACGAAATTTTTTCATGTTCATGAAATCACACTTTCTTACATTGAGAAATATAAAACAAAAATCCATTCAGACAGAAACTTTTGATTCAAACTATTTTTGTCGGAATATATTAAGTTAACCAATATTTGTCTAGACAAAACTCGTTCATTCAGGGTTAGCTTTTTAAATCATTAGTCTTGTAAAAATGTTTCATAAATATTTGATTCTACGACTTATGAATGGAATCACTGAAAGTAGTAGCTATTCTTTGTAATGCTTCGTCTTTTAAAAACACAGTGGATAAGCATCTTCGGCTCAAATTCCAAGATGTCACCTATTAAAATGTACTCTGCTCCCAATAATTAGGAAATACTAATCCAAGGAGTTGAACTAATAATAAAGAATTTTGGAAATGGGCGACAATGAGTATATGCGAGAGTGTGTGAAATATTCCCATTTCATGAAGTGAAAATAATTCTGATCGATGAATATTCCACCCAGTAAATCCCACTCATCAGGTTCTTACAATTCTGAAATGTAATATTTGCTTCCTTTGCAGTAATGGCCAGCTATGCGACGGATACATTTCTACGTAGGATAAAAGATTATTTATGAGGTGACATAGGTGAGAGGTTCATCATGAAATAACCAATGAAACGGGTGTTGAATTATATGTTGAGAAGAAAGATAATATCACTAACAATAGTAAGTCTGGATATTACAAATGGAAAGTTCAGGAGTGTTAAAGGATCATCAGAGAGAACCATTATGTGAGAACTGTTTGGTTTATGACTTCGTGTTTGCAGGAAAGGAACGCTTAAGTTCAGTATTTATGAAACGTATACTGAAATAAGATTGTAGCCTTCTCATCAATACTCATTCTAGGTTACTTAAGACTCAAATGTTCCTTCTCTTTAACAGTGACACGTCAATGCAGTCAAAGTGTTTTCTTGTCACAACCAACTAACTGACAGACGAATACACGAAATTTTTTCATGTTCATGAAATCACACTTTCTTACATTGAGAAATATAAAACAAAAATCCATTCAGACAGAAACTTTTGATTCAAACTATTTTTGTCGGAATATATTAAGTTAACCAATATTTGTCTAGACAAAACTCGTTCATTCAGGGTTAGCTTTTTAAATCATTAGTCTTGTAAAAATGTTTCATAAATATTTGATTCTACGACTTATGAATGGAATCACTGAAAGTAGTAGCTATTCTTTGTAATGCTTCGTCTTTTAAAAACACAGTGGATAAGCATCTTCGGCTCAAATTCCAAGATGTCACCTATTAAAATGTACTCTGCTCCCAATAATTAGGAAATACTAATCCAAGGAGTTGAACTAATAATAAAGAATTTTGGAAATGGGCGACAATGAGTATATGCGAGAGTGTGTGAAATATTCCCATTTCATGAAGTGAAAATAATTCTGATCGATGAATATTCCACCCAGTAAATCCCACTCATCAGGTTCTTACAATTCTGAAATGTAATATTTGCTTCCTTTGCAGTAATGGCCAGCTATGCGACGGATACATTTCTACGTAGGATAAAAGATTATTTATGAGGTGACATAGGTGAGAGGTTCATCATGAAATAACCAATGAAACGGGTGTTGAATTATATGTTGAGAAGAAAGATAATATCACTAACAATAGTAAGTCTGGATATTACAAATGGAAAGTTCAGGAGTGTTGAAGGATCATCAGAGAGAACTATTATGTGAGAACTGTTTGGTTTATGACTTCGTGTTTGCAGGAAAGGAACGCTTAAGTTCAGTATTTATGAAACGTATACTGAAATAAGATTGTAGCCTTCTCATCTATGCTCAATCTAGGGTACTTAAAACGCAAATGTTCCTTCTCCTTAACAGTAACACGCTCATGTAGTCATAATTTCTCTTCTCGCTAGAACCAACTAACTGACAGACATATACATGAATTTCTTTTCATGTTCATGAAATCTCACTTTCTCACACTGAGAAATCTGAAACAAAATTCCCAAATGATGCAAAGGCGAGACACGGTGCAATGGTATATTATATATATATATATATATATATATATATATATATATATGGGAATAAAATTCTTTTCGCACACATTGTCTGTATCACACCACCACGATAATACCCTTCTGGAAATAGTAATTCAACACAACACAACATAAACTCAACATAGAATCTTCGGAAAATATTTCCTCCCCGGAAACAGGTACACGTAGGCTCAAGTTGGGATCCAAAGACACAATTTGAAGATAAAAACAAGAAGAAAAAGGGCAAAGTTATATGTATTACACTGGATAGATACCGTCTAATACGATGGTGAAAGTTAACATAGATAGAATGACAATCTGTAACTTCCAGCAATTTCTTAAAGCAGTACTTTGGCTAGGTATCCAACAAGGTGTGCTAAAACACAGCGGTGATTAGTCATTGCTTGTATCTTAATTGTGTAGAATAATACTGAAAAATCCTAATTCTAATAAATATATAACGTGTACAACGGGTCTCTGCAAACTGATTTATGCTGATAGTAACTGTGTAGTTTGCAGGATTTCATCATGAGCTGACATCAGTTAGAGAACCATTGGAAAACCTGGGAGTACTGGACAGCTGTTTCGTCCTAGTTTGGGACTCTTCAGCAGTACGTACCCACCGGGATTTGAACCCAGGACCTTCTGGGTATACGAACTCGCCTTGTAACCAGAAGGTCCTGGGTTCTAATCCCGGTGGTGCGTACTGCTGAAGAGTCCCAAACTAGGACGAAACAGCTGTCCAGTACTCCCAGGTTTTCCAATGGTTCTCTAACTGATGTCAGCTCATGATGAAATCCTGTAACCAATCAAATCCCCACAAACCAACACTTGAAAATCAATGAGATGCTCACTAGCGACTTGCCCTATTCAGGTGGGTAGTCACCTGGGGTTCTAGTGAGAAGTCGTGACCAGTAGGGTGCAGCAGGTCGGGCGTGAGGACAAATACTCGCCGAAGACATTGGCTAGGGGTCGCGCTATGTCGTGAATTGGCAGAAGTTAGAATTCATGGACCGTCGGATCGGGTCCCAGTGGCTTAATGGTATACGAACTCGCCTTGTAACCAGAAGGTCCTGGGTTCGAATCCCGGTGGTTTCGTACTGCTGAAGAGTCCCAAACTAGGACGAAACAGCTGTCCAGTACTCCCAGGTTTTCCAATGGTTCTCTAACTGATGTCAGCTCATGATGAAATCCTGTAACCAATCAAATCCCTACAAACCAACACTTGAAAACTGTGTAGTTTATTTGTCAAACTCATACTTAGCTTGGTTGAGAAAAGATAACGCAATACTCAGCCATTGAATAAGCGTTTTTGTGCCTCCTGAACTATTCCACTGATAGTGTGAAATATCAGTCTTCGAAAACTGGACGCAAAACGCACATAGCGGTGTAATCTTCCCTTTATGTTTCTTTGATGACATTTATAATGTGCAGTTTCGACATCCAAATTTGTTTGAATGATTCGAGGTTATTCTAACCCCTGACAGTTCGCAAGAATGGTTTAGTGAGTGATTTATTCTGTCATTTTCACTTCTAAGATACTTCATGCGGTTGACATTCTGTTGAAGACTTTTGTACTACAGTGCTTCATCCGCACTTGAGAACTAATTTGGCCTACATAGCTGTATTATAACAGTAAAAATGAGGTAGTATTCACTATTTGATACGTCGTTGTGGTTGAGTACTACCGTCCATTTTATCACAAACTTCTGTCTTTTGCTGTCATTGGATTATTTTGTGGTTGACTGGAACTCATTAAAGTTCAGAGTACCTATACATTAGAACGCAAAGATTAGTTTCCTGAGTTCAAGTAATAATCAGAGGATTT
This sequence comes from Trichobilharzia szidati, assembly GCA_944472155.2. Lineage (NCBI taxonomy): Eukaryota > Metazoa > Platyhelminthes > Trematoda > Strigeidida > Schistosomatidae > Trichobilharzia > Trichobilharzia szidati. Next base: position 35,916,506 of record OX235271.1, on the reverse strand, counting down.
TGATTGCTGCAGCGTTGTTACGTATTCATTCAGAAGAATTCCTGTTTATTATAATGCAAAAAGTATTGAGCGAAAATAGTTTCGAATGATCACAGATGCCTTGAATTTTCTAGATGTGCAGCAATACAAAAACTGTCAAAGACGGTGCAGTTCCATAGAGTTATCAAAATTTATGAGAATACGTATGCAATCATACGTATTATGTACATTAGCAGCTAGGTATCCATAGATAATAATTATTAATAATATATTTCACCATGTTCATCTTTACGTGTATGTGAAATGACAAATTCGTTGAAGTTTAACATCATTCAAGGTGTTATGACAATTTTGGACTTATCATACTCCTGGCGAAATGCTCATGAACTGGCAATATTTTGTAAACATACTTCTTGTTGTGATTAATTTCTTAAATGACATTTTGCCATTATAATCTGTTTTTTCAGTATGCAGCGAGAGGTATCTTAAAGCAGCAGCAACGTATGCCTAAATGTTTATCAATGTAAGGAACACCTGCGTCTCTGCTGATGAAGCTATGCCTTACATGACGAAACTTCCAGAAAAACTTGTTTTGATCTCCTAGCCATACTGTGATTATTTAGTTAATTTTATTATCTGAATCACAGCTACTAAAGCATCTTCCAATTAAGAAATGTTAACGAGTTAAACTTTACTTTAAGATGAAGAAAGTCGAACGTTTTGCATTCAATTATTTGTTACTCTGAACTGACTGTGTGCTTTGGAATTGCAGAGCTGCTCTCAAGACAGCTTTGTATTGTTCTTCTGAGTTGGAACAATTGCTGAATGTAAGTGGTAATAAAATTACTTGCTCTAAATTACCCAAGAGCATAATAATTTTTGTTAAAATATAAATTTGTTTGAGAAGGATTACAGTTGCTACATAAATCGTATATGCTGTCATTTCACTATTATGACCAAACTTATTCCAAACTTGGTTGATGACAACCCCCAGCAAAAACTGTTAAGGAAGTGGTTTTACTTTTGAGAGGTAACCCTTTTCATAACGCATTTTTACTGGATTGTTTCAGAATCTGAAATTTTTGGATTCCGTTAATTGATCCAGCAGCTAATTTGTCAGCTGTAGATAAAGTTATTTTCGTATTTAACGGGTCATGAACAAAATCTGTTGAATAAGTTGTATAACAACCACTTAGTTGGTGAATGTGCTGACTAAGTGTTAAGTTAATAGATTAGGAATAAATTTGGTATCAAATAAGCGCCCCATAACTCTTGCTTTCTGATGGAATTAGCTGATATGAATCGGTTCTAATACATATCTTACAAAAGACTTAACAATTAGGCCAGCTTCTATCCAAATATTTCCTATAGAATTATGGAATTTTGATTATAAAACAAAAGATAATGCCCAATAGTTAATAAACCAACCACATTTAATCAGATTATTTTCCGAGAATGACTAATTTGTACCTTACGTCTTCTTCGTTTTATTTTGCTTAATAATGATAGCCTGAATCATGAATATCGTTTCACTTTATGACGTTGTAGATATGAATTTGTAACAAGATGTTACAGCACATATCTGTTTGGAATGAAAATGTCCCCTGAGATTTCAATTAGCAGATTTAATTATTGTTTATTTACTCTGTGTTCTTTAACATAAAGGTTGTGTAGATTCCAGAAAACTAAGTTCTAGACAGTTAAGCATGAGGGTCATGAATAGGAAACAGCTTGGTAGAGGGTGTAAAGGGGAATGATCATGCTTTCAGTAAAGATCAATTTCTGGCTGTATATGAATCGAAATTTCGTTTAATCAAACACATATTATGTGTTTGACGTAAAATCCAAAACACAGTGTTTGATAAGCTTTCAGCATTATATTATGTATAAATATGATAACAAAATTAATAAAAGCTGAACTACGAGGTGTCCTTGGTGCATGCGATCGAATAAACCCTCCACTGGCATCAATAAGAGAAGTCAGTCAACCTCTGTCAGAAGTGATTCACGGTTAGACGTATGCAGATCAGTGAGAAAGAGGCCGAGAACAACAATGTTCGACAGAGACTAGACTGTGAAGGCAACTGTTTATCACGAACACTTGAGCAATAAGGATATAATAATAAAGCCGGAAAAAAGGAATGTTTATACATTAAGTTGGATAAATTGATGACTATGGTTACGGAATAACAAAACACTAACATTACACTACTGCGTAATAATAAGTAGCGAAGAAAATGAGAGACAAATTCAGCGAAGAAAATTTTCTTTACCGACGAAATCATCTTAAGAGGCTGTACAGTCGTATTTATATTTAACAAAAATTTATGCTGGTCTATTATTGAGTAATAGCGGGGAGGTCACATAATTGATATAGTTACTCAAAAACAGCTTTAGAAGTGAAAAATAAAATAAATTAGGTGGTACTCAACGGCACAAAGGAAGAAATGGTTAGAAATTTGATAAGCTTAAAATTGTTATTGAGTGAGAATAAGGGTGGTAGTTGAGTGTCTATTTAACAAGTGTCAAGAGGATGTGAAAATGTACAAAACGAACATGTGAGAGTGATAATAGTGAATTAATTATTAGAGCAAGGGTAAACTAGAAGTAAAATTGGAAAGAAGGAAAAAGAAAAAATCGAAATCTTTTACAGGGAACGACTAATGAAGAAGGTAAGTTTAAGGTAGAATAAGAGACTAGAAAAACCTTTTCTGTTTACAGAGTTCGGCGTTGTATTAAATAATCGCCAGTGCCTACGCCATACACAAAATCTAAAACCTGACGCCCTTTGTACCACTTAGTCATACCTTGTAGATGATCTTGAAAGACGACTCTGGTGGAGCTACGTTGTTTGAGCTCACCAAGTGCTCGACAAGTGAGCTGGTAATTGTCTTGCTTTGTCCCTTCGCTAACCATATCCGATAATGTTCAGGGTTGAGTTTGGAACGTATGCGTTTTGTGCGGCTAATATAACTAGCTCCACACGAGCAGGTGAATTTATAAACACACTGAAGTGGCCCGTCCAAAGCGGCAGTTTATCCTTCACACATCCACTGATCATTTGTTCGCTAGAAAAACTGATCCGTAGCTCAGCCGCCAAGAAGGCTTTCCTCAGTGATCTGCATAGCGATTCCTCAGGATCTCAGCTGCGGTATCACCTCTGAATTCAATGTTCATAAACAGCAGTTTCTTCATCACTATCTAGGCTCTTTCAGTCTATGGCTTCAACTTCATGTTCTTCTCAATAAATCTTGGAGGATATCCATTCCCTACGAGGATTTGCCTGAGCCGCTCCAGTTCCCCGTCGATATATGTAATATGATTGAGAAATCTCTTTCAATCTCTGTGTGTGGTAGCGGGTTAGAAAATGTAAGTTCCTGCGTAGGTATATAATGATTCTGTGTATGATGGTGCACACAATGGTATCCAAATGGTTTGTATACAATAATCTGAAGAGAGACAGTTATTCTGAATAATTTTCTCCTAACGGTAAGCAATTCCTCTGTTTTACTATTTTATTTATATTTACCCGAAAGACTAAGTCTCAAGGGAATAAACACATAAAATACTACACTTAACAGACATCTCCTTGATACGAGTCATAAAGTGGAAATCGCGAATTCCTTCACAATAATCAATAGACAAAAAGCTCAATTCTCCTCACTTCTTTCCGGACAATCTCTGTCAAACTCCTGAAAACCGATTTATGTGTTCAGAAAGAAGTATTTGTCAGTCTTTCCGTGCCCTATCTCGTAACTGGAAGTCTGTATTCTCTCTTTCATTCGATTATCTAATCGTTGACTTTAAACTCCCCCTTTGATAAAGTGTAATTTTCGCTTGTCTCTTGTTTCTGTGATTTCAGTTGAACTCAATATATTGTTACCTAATTTATTAGTTATTAATCATCTCACGTACCTCTCATCCTTATTACGTAACTCCTTATCCATTGTGTGCACTCATTCATTTTGTTATAACTTGAAATTTCTCTTAAAAAACTATATGAGCACAGTTAATTAATTTTGAAGTCTCCAGTCAACTGACATCATGTAACATTTGCAAGCATGTTAATATTTTTCCATACATCGTCTACATAATTTCTTTAAGCTGTACGCAGTTGGTGAGAAGCAGACGAAATAAATTCTGGTACCATTTTATTCTGCAAAATCTGCTGTTCTTGCTTCATTCAAATTCATCAGATGTAATTGAATCTATGAAGTTATATGCAACAATTTAAGCATTATTAATGCCTAATTCACCTGCCATGGAATACTAATCATAATTAATAAGAATGCAATTCATACAGCACAAGCATTACAGTGTGAATTCACGGGCTACCTTTTTTCAAAGACTTATCAGGAATATTGGTACTATTAATGTAGCATTGTGGTTTATTATTTCTATTGCAAAAGTTTCCTCCAAGAGGTCGAGGAGGGTAATTATTAAGTTTCAAACTCAATTAGAAACAAGCTTTGTCGGTTAAGGGATCCTGTGGAGCCTCATCATACTTCTAACGCAATGCTCATGAATTGGAATTATTTCATAAACATACATCTTGTTACAATTAATTCCTTAAATGACACTTCACCATTAAAATCTGTTATTTTCAATCTTCACCGAACGCTACTTTAAAAAGAGTAGTATCTCTTACTATACTCAGAGGCTTATTATCTGAATATATATATGCATCTACAACAAGCAGAAACCTATGTCTTAAAGTTTATCACTGTATAAGCAGGTGGATTGCTGCTGAGGAAGCTGCGTCTTACGCAACGAAACTTTCAGAAAAACTTGTTTTGTTTTACCAGTCCTACTGGGATTATTTAGGACATTTTATTATCTGAATCACAGCCTCTAAAATAGCTTTTAAGCAAGCAGTATTGGCGGATAAATTGTACTTGGAGATGGAGAAAGCCTAAACTTTTGTAAGTAATCATTTGTAACTCTGAATTGACTGTTTGCTTTGGAATCCCACAGCTGTTCTCATTACAGCTTCGTATTGTTCGTTTCAGCTGGAGCAATTGCAGAGTGTGAATGGTAATAAAATTACATAATAATACATCTTGAGTGTAATCAGTTTTTTTTGAAACAGTAATTTGTTTAAGAAGCATTACAACAGTTTCACAAAATCGTAGTGTTTTCATTTCCCTAATATGATCAAACTCACAGTATAACAACTGTTTTTGAAGTAACTTTAAAATCTGGACGTAGGGCTTTTCAAAACGCGCTTACATTGGATTGTTTCTGAAGCTGAAAACTTTGCATTCCGTTAAATCATCTAGCATCTAATTTGTCATCTGTAGATATAGTTATTTTCAGATTTGACGGGTTATGAACAAAATCCTTTGAATTAGTTGAATAACTCTCACTTAGTTGGTGAATGTGCTGGCTAAGTCTGAGGTGTGTGGACTGAGAATAAATTCAGTATTAAATAAACGCTTAGTAACCCTTGTATTCTAGTGAAATTTGTTGGTATGAATCGCTTTTCAGATATTCGTATGAGAGTTTCTAAATATCTCCTAATCCAATATTTTATAACCAGTCCACCTTTCATCCAAATAATTCACGTAGTATTATAAAATTATGTATCATCAAAAAAATCATACCTCCAATTGATAATGAAACGTACAAGAATAAACCAGATTATAATCTGCGAATGACTAATTCTCACCTAATATATTCGTCTTAATTTCATGAATAATGAGAGTCTGAATCATGAATATCCTTTAAGATTGTGACGTTGCTTATGCTGCGAGTTCGTTAGAAACGATATCAAGCACATATCTGTGTGAAAGAAAATGAAAACTAAAGTGTAATGGTACTTTTGTAGTGCTAAAACGAGATCTACACAGTCCATTCTTGGAGCACTGGAACAATCTATCTCCCAGCATTCAGTTTACTTCAAAAGAAGAATCAGACATTGGCCAGCTACGATTTCTAGAGTGCTTAGTTCAGAGGAGGAAAAAAGGACATTTTAGTATATATATATACAAATACAGGAAGAAAACACACCAACAAACATTTAGCCTTCGGATCATCCCACCCCATCAGCACCAAGGTATCAGTTGTTTCAACTGTTCCTAGACGAGCACATTATTTGATAATTGATGAGAAGGGAAAAGAAGAAGAAATATCAAACATTACTGAGACTCTCAAGCGAAATAACTACCCAAAGAACTTCATCAACAAAATCAACACTGACATTAAGTATGTTCGAAAACGTATTCTGAAAACATTGACATCAACAGTTGTCATTCCATATAAAGCAGAGACGTCAGACGATGTCAGAAGAGTACTCTGTAAGCACTATATCAGAGTTTTATCCAAAACGCTACAGAGCACCCTTGATAATATAGAAGACCAAATCCTCAAAGATTCTCTGTCTAATTGCGTCTATCAAAATGAAATGCTTGGAATGTGATGCGATAAACATCGCCAGAAACCAAAATCAGAAGAAATGAACACCATAGGGCATCTGTTTGACCACCAAGAAATCCATTTGAACTAGGAAAGCTTGAAAAATCATCAGCCATAGGCCACAAAATTGATTTTGACAATATTGAAATAATCCAGAAAAATTTCAGAAATCAGCAAAGAATGTATCATTTCATCAGAAACACTTCATGTCAATTGCAATCCAAATTATCTGAATAGGAATGATGAACTAAAACAGAATCTGATCTCGTTACAATACCCACCCTAATCCCATGAAGTGACAAAATCAACATGAACATCATGAGCAGTTTCTACATGTAGACACACGCTGTTTTTCACGATTTTATGCACTTATCAATTCCAACAATTTACACCTGTTTTTGACATCTTTATCAATTGGCCAACTTGCCAACGCAAGAATGACCCCATGCTGAGGAACAATGATTAGGTTGCTATATATAAACTGAGCTATTGTGACAATAATAATGATAATAATAATAATAGTGATAATAATAATGTTATTGATGACGACACCAACAATAAGTAATCTAAATCATCAGTAGCAATTCCATACAAAGAAGGAACCTCGGAAACCTAACGCAGAATTCTTAACAAGGCAGGAATAAAAGTGGCTGGCATTCAAACACAAAAACTCAATTAGAAACAAGCTTTGTCGGTTAAAGGATCAATCCTGTGGAGCCTTTAAAACAAAACAATTTAGTTTATTAAATACCCTGCCTGCAATGATTGTCAGGTCAAATACATAGGTCAAATTAGTAGAACAGGGCAGTCAGACTAACTGAACATAAAAACCTACCAAAATCTAGATTAGTTGACTCGAATAACATAAGAAATCTAGAGAATAGTTCAGCTATGGTACTACATGCAGTTACACACAACCATACAATAGGATGGATGGAATAGGATGATGGTTTTAAAATCTAATGTCACAGGGTGGAGGGAGAGATTGATAACAGAAGCTTTGTTTATCGAATCAACTGCGAATTCATGTAATAGGAACGATTCAACACCTGTTTCAGATATCTGGAAAATTCTACAAAGAAAACTATAAAACTCAAGTTTCGAAGTCGTGTGATTACAATTGATATGATTATGAACAATAAATTTTGTTCGAAACTTTGTCATTCAATAAATAATACTGTTTCACTGTGTCTACATTTGATAAACAAACTAATATGGAATTACTTAGTACCACAGTGCCCAAGTCTTAAACCATTATTGATTAACATAAATAATTACACTACTGGATAATAATAAGTAGTATGACGTTGAAACTGTTCAACAGTTTTGTATCGTTTAGGTTGATAAATCTTTTTCAATCTCTGTGTATGATAGTGATGCTCTTGAGTCATTAATAATGATACTCTATATGATGGAGTAAACAATGACATCAACATGTTTTGTGTGCAAACATCTGTCAAGAGGGTTATTTTGAATATTTTTCTCTCTGGACTGGAATCTTGTAACGACCTGCGATTATACGACCGCTGTTGTTTACTGGATTAGTATTATATATTGCCATAACTTCACCATCATCAATTTTCCGGCTTTCTACTCTATAGTCAAAAGGGAATGAATAAATTGGAGTCACGCTGTCAAAGACTTATAGTTGTTGGAATACGAAAGTTGTTAAAAACCTTTGCGTACACGAATAATGATTTATGGTTGAATACCTTGCTGGCTAGCGTCCATATTCAAGTTATGTCGGTACGGATTAACCTGATAGTTGTTCTCAAACGGAATAGAGAGTCATTCAGCTTCGTAAACAAAATTTGCCTGTAGAATTTAGTCAGAACTAAGGTCCAGACATGTAACATGGGATTAAAACAGCACTAGGAAGACATAACAAGCAGAAAGCGGAGTTACTGCGGGCACGGTGTGCATTAACTTTAAAAAAACAAAAAGCAGAAAAAATAAAAGTAACGAAGGAGGAAATAAAAGCAATTCAAGACATAAAAGCAACTAATCTGTGGTCATTGCTCAATCAGACAAAGGAAACATCACAGTAATACCTAACAAAAGAGCAAATACGGAAAAGATGAAAGAACATTTACAGTCTAAACCCTATACCCTATTGACCAAAACATCTGAAACAATCACAAACAAAAGGATGGAAGAAACAGCAGTGATAGTTAGGCAGATGAAATAAGTAACTGTCAAGTGAAAATAGTTTGACTTTATTCCAAAATCATGTAATATACCATTGGAGATATGGCAAGATAAAACTGCATAAAGAGAGATATCCAGTAAGACCGATTGTAGATTTTAGAAACACACCAACCTATGTGCTGTCAAGATTTCTCTCAACAGTATCAAGACCAACAAGAAACAATTCGAAAGCTAGAATAATAGATTCATTTGAATTAGTGAGACGACAAAAACACTAAAATGAACGGAGGGGAAATAACAGTCGCCTTTGATGTAAACAGTATCTATACTAAAATACCCATTCAAATAGCCATGAAGTCACGGTAAACCAAACTAAAAGAAGATAATGGCCTAAAAGAAGAGATAATAAAAGGGGTTAGATTTCATCTAACAACAACATATTTTGCATTTGCAGGAAAAATATGCCAACAGAATGAAGGAGTAGCCATAGGATCGCCCATCTCAACAACAATGGCTTACATATTCATGGATTTTTGGAAAGTGAATGCATTTGAACCAATCAGGTCGTCAGTAAAATAGGGGTGGTCATATGTACACGACACTTTAGTGAAAATGAAAAAGAACGCTGTTGAGAAATTATTCTTACACATAAACAACCATGTCGACTCAATAATATTCACTATGAAAATAGAGATTGAAATTGGGGAACTGCCTCTGTTAGACTGCAAAGTACAAAGAGTAACAGATGGTAGCATAAAAACGACGCTGTGCAGAAAATCTACACACTCTGGAAGATTCCTTGATTATCTGACACTCAGGACATCCACTGACGGTAAAACGAGGATTATTACAACGAACGAAATATTCCCATATTGAGTCATAAGAAAAAAACACAAACAGCGTGGAAAATTTTCTTTTCGACGATTCATTTTCATGAGCTGTACAATCGTTATTATTTTAAACAAAGGAACCTGTAGACCAGTCAGATACTGGTAAAAATTATCCTTGACAATTGTATTATATAATGTAAAGTGTAAGAAGGGATGACTAATTGTAAGTTAGAAAAGAGGCAGAAGTTGGCATGAAGTAAAAAGTGTGAGATAATGACTAATCAGTAAGCTCGTGTAGAATGGACAGGAACTAGCGGAAAAGCGATAAAGTGTTTTTATATGAAATCTGTATGAAAAAACAATGTTATTAACAAAAAGAAATAGAGTGGTAATAAAATATGGATAATGGGAATAATAATGATAATAAAATGATATAACTTCTTAAAAACCATATATATACGATTGTACAGCTTGATGATAAATTCATTCAAAAGAGTCTCTTCGCTCAATCATTTGTTTTGATTTTCTATATGTTACAATGGGAATTTTCCATGATTTAAAAAATAGTAGTATTATCAATAACAATAACAGTAATAATAATTATAGTGATTAACACAAGATCTTGCAGATAGAATACGTAGACTTACAACAACACCCAAAGAGCAGCGAAAAGAAATAAACCTCCTATTCAAAATGTTGCTCGACTACAACTACCCAAAAGAATTTATCAAAGATAATAGAAAAAAGAGAAAAAAGAAGAGGGTAAAACCAGAGAATGATAAGAAAGTTTATTGCTAGATAACGATCACAAAAACATACGAAAATGCTACATCAGAGGCGATTTGAAGAAACCCTAAAAAAATTGCGATTTGCATCACAGTTGAACCAACGAATCCAACTAATCAGAAATAAAAAAATCAAGTCATGTGTGTTATACTCTCAGAATGGTTGGTTTTCATCTTCACCGAATATTTTCATTCTATCGTTATATCATCTGTAATAGAAAAACTCAAATAAAAGATAATTGGTAATTAAAGTGTTCAAAATAATGTTCATTTCACAAGCTCATGTGTTCCTCCTTTCAGTAGACATTAATTCTTTTTTCATCATATTTCAATGGTAACAACCAGTTATGCAAAATACATAATACATAATGTTGTGTGCATTGATAAAAATTGCTTAAACAGTCTTTAAGAATGAACCACAATTATTATTAAATTCGACGCACATAATCAGAGCCACTTTTGTGAAGAGGGAGGTGCAGAAACAGGCTAAATCCACAGTCAAATAGTCTTTTGATCGTGCAAGCTAATGCCTCCCAATGAACCCAAGAAAACGATGTCCTCCAAGCAGTTAACTTCGAAAATGTAATCCAGCCTCAAATTGAGGTGATTTCTATCGATACACTCCGGTCGTTTCTAATGGCATTAATATGTATATATATATATATGTTTGGGGTTAGCTCATTTAGTTACTTTGATGTAGATATCATGAATAATGTTTCCGATTGTCATGGGATCCCGAAATCTGAAGAAGTGACGCATAAGTGTAACTTTGGAAACCAGCTCAGGGAATATTGATAAATTATTGAAGAAAATGCTGAATTATCTTAGACAGGTGATTGCACATGTAGGAATAAGGAAACACTTTTATCAGAGCAAGTGAAAAACACAAATATAGTTACAGTGTGATGTAGATTTCGGCTAATAAATCCGTCGTAACAATTTCTGAACACACCGTAAATTCATTAAACCAACAGTCTCAGCAGCGCATGTAAGCCAAGTCACCGTATTTTGTCAAAAATTAGGTACTGTTTAACATGTAGAAGTGATCAGTGGAATATATAAATCCCAGATAGTTAGTTGTTGAGGCTGACTGCTTTCAGAAGGGACAGTCACTGTGTTAATAAGAAAATAATAAAAACGATATCGAACAATCCACAGTCAGTATTAAACAAAAAGCAAATTTACCGAATTGTAAGTAAAGTGCCATCTTAAGATATTCTTTAACTGAAGGTAGATAACTCCTGAAATTAAGCAGAATCTGTATTCATTCAGTCGGATAAATTTGACTGGAAATCAGTCATAGTCAAGGGATAGTGACATGGTACTACTTACTAAGATTAAGTAGTATGAGGTTAACAACAAATTAAACACTAACAATTGGGAAATACGTAAGGAAGTAACAGAACACGTAGGATGGGATGAATGTGTTGAATGCAAAGTTTCTTCATTGTTTCCAGTAAACTCAGAAAAAGGAATTTACATGGATTTTGTGAGTGGACACCGATAAACACTTCAAAATGGATGATGCTGAATGTCTCTTCATATGAAGTTAACCTAGATTTTCTGTGGAATTCATAACAATTCGGGTACATATTCATTCTGATGACATTAGGTCATTGGTTTTGTTCTATCTGTAGGTGTGTCCACGTAAGTAGACTTATGGATACAGGATGAAGGAGTGTCGATAGAGTTTCGTCCTTTAATTGCAGACAGGGAATTTGAAAATGTTCGAGATATAAAGAGCAGGCATTCGGTGTAGATTATTGCTTACTGAAACATTTTGGATGTCTATCGCATAGTTTCTGAGTGACTGGATTATGCGTCACACTGTGCGAAATGAGAATACATGCATACGTTAGTCGATAAGAAGACCATAAAAGATCTAGATTTCGTGGAGGATTTATGTGTAACGTAACACAAAGTCGAGGACTTGTAGTCAAAAACCGACCAACTGTCAGAAGAAGCAGGTAGCAGAGACGGGACTCCAGGTCGACATACGGAACATGGGGGTGATGAAGATAACCAACCAGCACTAATCACCATCAACGAGAAAAATTAGAAAGAATTAAGTTTCTTCAATTATCTAGGAAGCACCATTTCAATTACAAGTGGAACGGATGAAGATGTCAAAGGCAACCAGAATCTGAAAGGCAACATACACCTTTATCAGTGTAAAATCATTTTGTAAGTCTGCTGCACTCTGTGCGAAGAACAAGATTCGGGTTTTCAACAGTAATGTGATGTCAGTTCTTCAATGTGAGTGGAAAACTTGGCGCGTTATGAAAAGCATTTCCAACAGGTTGTATACTTTTATCAACAGCCGCCTTTGCACGACACTGAAGATCAAATGGCTGGCCAGATAGAGTTAGCAACACTTAACAATGGGGAAAAACTTACCAAGAACCTCTCTCAACGAATATTCCGAAGAAAATCGAAATGGAATAGGTAAAGGCCTAAGAGGATTTTGGTTAATATTGCGCACCAAACGAGTGCACAAGCGGCAAACGTCAAGTGGTGCTTAAGTCTGAATACGGCATGGAAGAAAACGTGAGAAATTGGTGTGAAAAACTATGGGCAAACGTGAGGTAAGCTTATGAGGACCACAGAAACTAGGTCAAAATGGACATGTGCTGCTGAAGCCTTGTGTTCTGCTCGGAACTCACGGGAACAACAACAAAAGTAAATGATTTAATAATAGTGTGGTGAGAGCTGGTTGCTAGCCAAATTAGTAGATATTAATTTACGTCAAGTTTTATGCCTCAAATATTGGTCGTTAGAAAAATAGGAACAAAGAATTTGCGTAGGCGCATACTGTTAGCCTATAGATGATCTGACATTCAAGAAACAGCCACAAAGAGATGAAATGTTAACTTTTTGTGAGAAACAACCAATCAGAAGACTGTGTTTTTCTGCTAGCAATAATCTATAATATGTATTGATTTCTTTAATAAACGATCTGTTACCTGGCCCTTGTCTTCTGTTGTCACAATAGAAGCTACCAAGAATAAGTTGTCTAAGGTTGACCGTCAATGAAATAGTAACAAAGCATAGATACGCAAGGCACCAAATGTTGTGTTAGAAAGTGCGACTACAGCATGAATGTGAGAGTATCTGATCAGTAAGAAGTTGAAAAGGCAAACAGCTTGAAATTACTAACCTGACAGTCTTGAAGGAAGATTCACTCAATGCTGTCTACCGAAAGAAGTCAGGTAACATGATCGACTTGTTTCAGTGGAATCGAAAGTTAAATTCTGAGAAAGTTATAATGGCTATCCTTCAGGCCACAAAGGTGCAACCATATTTGTCAGATTTCCACAGGTTTTGACTGTTTTGTGATAATTTCTTTTAGTGAAATCAGCTGCATACATTTCATGCGAAAAAGGTGATTGAACGTTGATAAGTGACGCTCTTCAGAATCTATCGATCGATTACTTACAAAACTTTCAGGGATATGTCTTATGTTGAATTGTACAGTGCTTTAATAATCACTAGAATTACACTAATTACTTGTATGTCATCATCAAAGCCAGTGAATGTAAGAATGTAAGAAAAAGGGTACATTTGTGAGGACTGAACGAAAAACAAGCTGCAAACGGAGGGACAAAACGAATCCAACCACTTGGAAATAATGTTATGAGTTGAAACTTTGACGTCTTCCTAATGTGCAATTAATATGGTCAGAAATTTTAATAATTCTGCCCTTTAGAACTCTTTTCTAGTTAACTTGTGTTACTGGACTTGGCAGACAGGATATGACCGTGGTTGCAGATATTTGAAGCTGGAGAAGTGTAGAAAATTAAGGAAAGAATAGTAGTTCTGAAAACTTAGCTGAGGTAGGTTGAGAGCTACTTGTGCTTGTGTGTGAGTAGTTAAAACTTTAACGTCATCAGGTAGAAAGATAGACAGACTCAATCCGATGCAGAATTTTAGCTGAGTGAGATCTGGAATTTAATGGAAGTTTCGTGATTTCGGTTTGAATGCTGACTAATCTCTTGCAACGTACCTCACTCAACACAGATGATGGTTCACACGCATAGCCACCAGGTTGTCACAAACAGAATGTGTTACTTCGTAACTGTGAATTCAGTTCAAACGATAAGCTTAGATTAACTAGAGAAGGTCAGGAGACAGTTGATGGTTCAACGACGGAACCAATGCTAATCAAAATGGTCAGGATGCTAAGAAATGTACGCAGAATGAAGCAACAGTTGTCAACAACTTTGGTAGGTATCGAATACTGATGGACAGGTCGATAATATATGAAACATTTGTGAGCGAATTGGTGAATATTGTTTGTCACACTACTGGCGACGCTCAATGATGTTTGAAAATCTGGAATAGTCAAAGTGGTAGATGCAAATAGAAGCGGCAAAAGTAGGTATCTTTTTCTTGTTCTGGATAGACTACCTAACTCTGCAGCCCTGAATGCCTCTTTTCTGGCATGGTTTAGGCGTCTTTTTATTTTCATAATGATTATGGAACATCACTGTTAGTGAGATTCTTTATCCTTGGACCAACTTTGAAGGATTTTTCACACAGTTCAAGGGAAACACAGGCAAATCACCGATTTTAACCTGTTAATTTCATTTACAATCTGCTCGGGAATCTTTGACGTAATTTAAACTAAATTGACAGTCATGACTCAAACGAGAAAATGGTGTGCTAATGATAAACAGCTGTTATGTAAATGAAATTTGTGAAGATAAAGTGAAAACAAAGTTGTGTGAGTTGTTGGATCAATAATAGCTGAAAGGATTGCCTATGTTTCTGAAGAAGAAGTGATTCAATAATTTTTCAGGTAGAAATAATATTTTGTTGGTAACTCAACTACAGTAGTTCTGTTTATATACAATATCAATTACATGGGTCATATTTTGGTCTGACATTACTTAAATGATTGGAACATAGGAATTGACTGTAAGCCAGAAAGACTGACTCTGAAATACTTAATGATCTCTGCAATTGCATTGCATTCATCTGCGCATATTTAAATAACGGAGTGAGATAGGATTAAATATTAGAGAATGATTTATTTAGGTGGAGAGATATGTCGACTACAGAATGAAAGAAAACGGCGCGTAATCGCCATTTTCATCCAGTTTCTTATGTCATTTCACGATGTGTTATATCAGAAAACTTATATAATATGGAATATATGGTTATATAAAATATGGTTATTTGTGACAATATTAATGACCCAAATATGCTGCTGCAGACATTTAACTGTTGCCATTCAGCAATAAAATTCACTCTTGAAATGGAAAACGAATCAGAAATTCCCTTATCTAATGTGGAACTAACAAGAAGAACTAATGGGACCTTAAGGAGATCGATCTATAGAAAGCTACTTGGAATAGTCAACTAACAATCTGGTATAGCTGGGTACCCATTCAACAAAAGCTGAACTAAATCAAATCCCCAGCCACCAGCATCCAACGTATCTGTAGTCCCGATGTTCTATAAACAGAATCAGATCTTTTGAGAGAAATCTTTATCCAAAATGGGTGCCCACGAAAATTCATCAAAAAAAAATATCAAACCTAGAATTTTGAGGAATTATATTTCTTTTGCACCGAAAAAGATTCTCTAAATGAAAGTGAATTTCAAGAGGGATTTAGCAAGCCATATTCACAAGAGAAGGATCACATCATCTCTGAGAAGAACATTCTTTGCAGCAACGCTAAGCATATTGTTCTACAGTCGTCCAATGAAATTAAGAAGTCTGTTTGTCAAGATCCCGCATCTAATTACTTCTAGGTGCATTATATCAGTTCATCTGCTGCTGTGGAGCAAGGTACATCGGTCTTTGGATGCGCATCCTGTCCAAAAGGATTCACGAACACTATCCAGCATGGTTACGAAAAATCGAAAGTGATGCTATAAGGACTTCGATAATTGAACACCTGGTTAACACTGATCATTCCATCTCAACAAATACCTCCTGATTCAAAGTAATCTACAGAGTCAAGAATAATTTCTCTAAGGCAATACAGTTTCGTCTTCTTTGTATTGCTGAAGCCCTGGCCATTCACAAATAATACCAGAGCTGTGCATACAAAAGTGAATTAGTTAACAACTTCTATTATCATGGTAACAACTTTGTCGATTTTTGATGAGTTAATTATATTTGTTTGCCTATTTCTTTAATTGCTCATAATTCTTGCATTCATTTAAATCTCCTACGTAATTTCGTGTTCTCTACTTCGTTGCAATGTGTATCCTGAAGAAAACTCAACTATCAAACTATTCATATTATTACGTAACTCCTTTTTGACAAATGTTTGTGACAATTCATCACTTTTGTTTCTGCACTAATTTCATTAATACCTAAATTTCTTGACCGTAACTGTACTCAAAACTTACTAATTTTCACCTGTTTAGTTAAAGTAACCATAACCAGTTGTGTTTTTGTTTGACAAACTTTATGTACACTTGCATACAAAATACACTCATATCTATATTTGCGATTGTACAGCTAAGAAAATGAATTCGCCTCCGAAAAGAGACTCTTCGCTGAACTACGTGTTTTGTTTTCATTAATATGGAATTCTCTTCCACCAAAATTTCCGAATACCACTTTAACATAAATAGAAACCTAGCCTACTATATTCTACTTCAGTAGTTACTAGAAAAAAGTGAAACTCCCATCTGTGAACGCAGAAGGGGACAATGGTGAACACTGAAGTACCTTCATCATCAGATTTACATCATAAAATGATAAAAAATAATCAAAAGTCAGCTCAATTTTTCCTTGTACATTTTTCGTTCTTCGCTTTTTCAGTTTTTTCTCGAAAGTGGAGTTAATCCATATTTAGATAAATGTTGAAATTGTCCAACTATGGAAAATCTTTAGTAGAATATTTATGAAAAGAAGATAACTGTGCAGTTTTGAAATAACAAATAATAAATATTAAAAAAGAGACAATTTCTGAAAGAGACTGCAACTATTTCGCTTCAGTTGTCTCTACTTTTTACAAAGAAAAATAAAATAAAATGCGTTGTACGCTAAAAATCAGCTACTTTTCGATTGCAATCTTAATATAAAAATGTGATATCTTCTTATGCTTTCAAAGATGATAATTTTAGCAGCTTTTTCAAACATATCTCAAAAACAAAAATATCGTATTCACACAGTGTCTGAATGTGAATCAAGGGTTCTAAAGTAATCTGTCTATATCTACGAGTGATTTGTGCGTGTGTCTATTGAAACCAAAATTCATATAAATACGGACACGTTCACACAAGGTCTTATTTGCAATGGCACACATTTGGATACTATTAACTTTGTGCTTCGTCTTCAGCAAAGATGTATTAGGAGGGGGTAAGCATTTATTTCAATTAAGTCGCAGAATATTATAATAGTGAGAGTATTTTGAAATTTACTCCCCATCATTTCCTTGAGTTGTTCCTTTGACTGAATTACAAGATCCATCTTAGATCCATCATTAGTGAGAAATGAATAACCGACTAAAAAGTGCAAACTGAAGTATATTTATAAGGACAAAAGTCGTTAGCTTTGATCACTACGTCAGTATACTTACTAATTTACTTTGACCTGCATACATGCGAAATTTGTATTTTGGTGATTGCGTTTTCTATTGTAGCTCTCAAGATCACATTATATATCCCACTTTGCCGACAGAAGAAGCATTTTGCGATCAGATGTGAAACCATGTTCTGATAAGTCGTTTTCTGCTCATGAAATCCTATGGGAGTAGTTGGATGTGTTTCCACTGAATAAACGAGTAAGGCGAAGACAACATTAATAGTTTTATAATAAAGTCAGTCAAATACATAAAAGCCGTTGAAACTGGATGAATTTTAGGTTTGTTAACAGTATCAATAGGATGACTCCGTGTTCCTACAAAAGGTGATATGTGCCTAAATGAGTGCCAATGAGATAAGATATATATGTTTGCACTTGTAATGTCTCTCAAATTAGAAACATTCAAGTCCGAGTGAAAGTGAACACTGGCAGATTATGAAACTACAATCGCTTTGTTAGCCTTCTTTATTTGGCTTATATCGCACATATGATGGCTAAGATAACGAAACGGATCCCTTCGAGATTATCTGAGACGCTTTCTTTGTGAAGTTGAGGAGTTTGTTAATTAGTGATTAAAGTTGTTTGATTAAGTTTGATAAACACGAAACCTGGCATCTATCTTGTCTTTTATCTGATATCATAAGGTCATTAGATGGCATGTGGAATGGCATGTCGGTCATTCATGCCGAAATATTATTGCTCGAACAATATAATTCGTACTTTTCTCTGTTAAATTTTCGTTTATTCAATGTTTATGCTTTGTAAGCATCAGTGTCACGCCTATATTTTACACATCGCCACTTCGTAAAATGTCTCCATCATATACAGTGTTGAGAAGAAAATCAACTGATCCATGTCAATTTCGGAGAAAGGTTTTAATTGCAGGTTTAGGGCGTGTCCAACGTGCTTTTTCATTCTGCCATTCATTCGGTATATTCCCAATAGTATTCAAGCATTTATTTTTGTTGATTCACCTAGGTTATGTTAATGGACGCAGTTTGATTCCTTCTTACAGATAACCAGCTTTTTTTAAAACCCTTTATTCATCAAGGTAATAGGCAACACAACTGTGATGAATTAAGTAAGGAGAATGATACTTATTGAATAGTTCTTGTATTTAACTGAATTTGAGAGTCAACTAAATGTGAAAACAAAGTTGCAATATGAACATAATTCTCATCAGTGGTATCTACATGGCCACAGATGCCAGTTACTCTCAGGACAACTATGTATAAACTTACTGAATAAAATATGCTTCCAGTATACCGCTTAAATACCTAATGAGTAATATGCAAATAGAGGATCTATATTTTGTGATACCTATCATCTTGTAATTGCCCATGCACACTAATATTTATGCATCGCTTAAAGGTACCTTGTTAAACTGCAAGGGTTCATCAGTACACTAAATTGATCTCACTGTAATCTTCTACAGCCTAACGGGAGTTCATGCTGTCACCATTTGCAATTACAGTAATACTACTTTCGAGATCAAGTCTTAATAGTAGTGTGGTGAGAGATGGTTGCTAGCCAAATTGGTTGACAGTAATTGAGGTCAAAGGTCAAGATGGACAGGCGGATACAGTTAACATATAGATGAACTGACACAGCCACAAGAGATGCAAGGTTAACTTTGTGTGAGAAACAACCAATCAACAGACTGTATTTTCTACTAACATTAACCTACAATAATGTACGTCAAAATCTATAAATATGTGTTGATTTTCCGTAATATACGTTCTGTTGCCCGGCCCTTGTCTTCTGTTATTACAGTAGTATTCTTAACTATTTAGAGAAGCAAATGATAGATTTGCGTAAGTAAGACTTTTTAAATTTCATTTAGAAGTTGGCGGCTGCCTCAGAAATCTTCACTTCTCACACAAAAGATGCAGTCGAAATTGTTCACGTTGACATATTATTCATAGTTGCCAATAACAGACAACATATAACTGCAAGTAATAATCATACTTGGTATGTACACTGCAAAATGAGAAAGTTAATTCTAAATATAACACAAGTAAACACCCCATGCTATTCGGTTAGTGACTTATTATTTCTGAAGATAACGGTTACTTCCAGGTACTATTCAAATTGTGATCAGCAATCACACCTTCCTGAAAGCCACCTAGAAGATACACTGACTACAAAGTTAGTGCTCTAGAGATTTCACAATTTTAGTTCCACGATGGAAAATAGCGAGAAGAGGATTTTTAGTTGTGTTTACACAGTTTTTGATCTTCATTACTCATTCAATGTTGAATGAATTTCACTTCCATTAAATACTCAAAATTTAATAATACCGTGCATAAAGGTGAACATTTAAAGAATATTTGTTACGTTAGTGTTGAGGAGGTCATGTGGAAAGGAGATGAAAGCATTTTGGCAGACGTGGAGCCAGGTGAAAAAAGTGTCTGAGAACCAAACGCAATGGAGACACATGGCTGAAGCCCTATATTCCACTAGGAATTTAAGGAAACCGTAAAAAGTATTTGGCTTATACTTTGTGTTGTATATCTCAAGTCAACAGAACTGCCAGCCCCTTTTTCCTACACTAAGTTTATTATGCTTTATTCTGATTCTTAAGACATTCACACTCTGTTTTGAAGTTAAGGCAGCCAGTAAGTCAGCTCATTGTTTATATCTGAGCGACATTATAGTTTACAATTGATTACATGATAATACAAGGCAGGGGACAAGTGACAGGAAACAGAAAAAATTACTCACATGTGACGTCTCGCTGGCGAAACATTCATTTCTGCTCAACATATCATTTGTGGACATCCTAATGTACTTATCTCGGCTCCTGTTTCCAGTGGTAAATAACCACTCAACTGTGAAGCCAATATACTCATAAGCTGCTGAGTACAATGAAATTCGTTTCATGAAGGCTGAATAATTGCGTAATTTGTGCAGCTCACGAAAACGAAGTCAATATGAACTATGCAGCGGAAAGAAAATTGTCATCGTTGGATTCCCTACCACTGGTGATACAGAAATATGCTATCTGAGAGCTGCGAGTAGATAATTCTCGAGGAAACAGTAAAATAAGTGCTTTAATTGATTGATAATTTAGGGAGTTCACGTAAGTGAATCAAAGGTTTTGCATGATATGCATTGTGAAAGATTCCAATCACTTTTCATCCTTATTTAAATTATTTAAGAAGGAAGGAGATCCTTTCTTATGCTGCAGATCAAACCTTAATCAGTATTTTTGTAGTTGATGGAATTGGCTTTTACGGATACATCTATAAGACGTGATCAGATAAATTATTTGAAAGTAGCTTGAGGGTGATGACAACGTTTGTTAGTAGATACCTTCATACGCATCTTGTTCTTCAATATATAAAAAACGACTGTTTTCAACCTTATAATTCAGTTCCACAAACATGAATGAAAAATTACTTTCACCTTAGATTAATTGATGTCGAAATGTCTCTAACTGTTCATTCAACTCACTCACTCTTGCAACAATTCGCTTCAACATCTGACAGAATGTTCAGGTAAGCTACACTCAGGTTAATAAATGGTATCTTTGTAAATCAATTTATTTTCTATTCACTACTCACCATGTGATTGACTTTGAGGTACCAGTTAAACCATAAATGGAAACAGAAATTCCTTTCTTGAACTGACAATTTGGTTACGAATCAGCGAAACATCCATCTGAAACTTATTCCATTTCCATCCCGTTTCCAGACACCAGTCATTTGGATGTATAATACTACGGAAATGCAGATAACCATGTTTGCGTCACTACCCGCTAAAATTAGGCTAACATGTCAGCATTTGCTAGTCTCTTCAGCCTCATATGAAATCTTAGTGGCATACATACTTTTCCTAGAATACTTCATTTCTCAAAGAATAAGGAAAACAACTCATCCTACTTCAAAACCACTTCTCTCAAATGCACACATTTTCACTTTTCAACCTCTTCTAAAATGATGTATGAAATTACATGAAATTTCTCTTTCCACAACATAAAACAGAAGTGGCTGGTGAGTCCTGTAGACAATTTTGTACCACATGGGGCGTGCAGCTTTCTCTAAGTGTAGAGTATAATGCTAGTGATACTTTGATCGTGTAAATTTCTTAGCATTTGAATTATTTAGAAAATTTAGATAAACTCCGTATGACCATTGTGTCGACTTAATGGTTGAAAATGATTTCATATGCGGCTGGATACTCTAGATTTTCTGATTTTATTGAAATGCGTTAATGTGAAGATGAATGAGGCCTAGAATACTGTATGTATCTGTATGTAATCACGAATTAACTGTACACAGAGACTCATTATAAATTATTTAAATTAATCCCAGTGTGTTAAGAAAATCAAAACAAGATTTTTCTGAACGTTTCGCTGTGTAAGCCACAGCTTCTTCAGCAGATTTATTCAGATTTTTATTAATGATCACAAATCTTGTTTTGATTTTCTTAACACGCTGGAATTAATTTAAATAATTTATAATGAATCAATCTGACTCGGCGCTCAAATTATTTCAGGAAGTTCGTAACACCTACGGCCTGGAAACCTATAATGTATACAGAGACATTTTTAGTACATTTATTTATTGTTCGTTTCAGCCAGAAAGATTGTATACGGTGAGTGAAGGAAAGATATTCACCTAAAATTTGTATAAATACTTAATAAGCATGAAAAGTGATTGCATTATGCTTCATTTCAATCACATTAAATTACACTGTGAGATGAAACTAAATTTCAATATAAATTTATATGCAATGTGGATGAATTTTCTAAGCAGAGCATATGTCTGATAGAATTGTCACTGAGGCTCCTTTAGTTCTTATGGCCTGTAATGTCATCACACTGATCAGAATCACCCTTAAAATGGGTCATGATAACTGGTCGTAATTTTACAGGCATAGCGAGTAAGTCTCATCATAAACAAAACTATGTGACCTGTTTTTCTATTGCGAGGAATTTTCTCCCTTCTATTTACAAGGAACAACAGCTACAATATGTAAAATTTTTGTGGCATCTAATGAAATGTCTATACATATGAAGATATTTCTCTGTCTTATACTGAATCAGTCGCACTGACTAAAGATATAAATGTGCCAGTTCACTCCGAAGTCAACATGACTCAGGTACCAAATAAGCCATTAGTGGGTAGTGCACATTAATGAACCCTGTGAGTATAGATTGTTTTCTTATGAGGTCAAATTAAGGAGTCTACATTAAGTCTAATGTATATTTAAGGCATAATGAGAAAATCTAATTTATTTTACCACTATTTAAAATCCCACCCATTTTCCCCCTCACAGAAGATAAAGAAGCTTCACAAAGTAAGTTTTGGGGAATAATAAAACAAACGATAACAAACCACATTATTCTTTGTGAATGACTATTCTCAGGCTTTTATTTTTGTATTATAAAGTAAAAGGCTAATCCATTTACATTCCTTCACCTCATATACTTGTATGAGTTATAATTAATCAATTAATTAGTCAAGAGATTTCTGTTTAAAGCAAAGTTCAAATGAAATCATTGTAATTATTGTGACACTGTTGTGTTGCATGTTTAGAAATCAACTGAAGTAGATTGTTCATCGGAAATGAGTTACATTAGAGTTGATATTATGTCATCAAACTGGTCTAAAATTATTATTTATTTACTTCATTAGCCCCGAAAGATCCGAAGGACCTTCCATCTTGTAAGCGATGAAAGCATGTTGTTTTAAAAACCGTTGTGTTCCGTTGACATGGTTTTTTTCCACTTACCTATTATACCATAGAATCTAGGATAACTGAGACTGCATTTAATGTTTTTAAGCTTTTTAGAACTTCATTTAATTATTTCGGAGTGGATAATAGTCGATATCGTTTGGTATTCAGTTCAAGCTAATGTGTTGTATGATATGAAAAATTTCAGAATAATTTTTATAATTTCTTCAGCGGACTAGAACGCTACCATTCAGACAACCACTACTGCACACACCTCCCTCCTATTTTGTATATGTCATGCGTTTGCTTCTGCTGAAATGAATTACCTCTGTGAAAGCTTCTAATTCGCCAATATTTTTAAGTTCAGCAGTTTTAGAACCAAACTGATGTGTAAAACGAATTAGATTAGGTAATATCTGATGTTACTCATTGTGAAGTGATAGAACATGTTGACCACTTCACCTATTTGGGAAGTTGTATCAGCACCAACGGATCGATTGGTGACGAAATCACAGCACGGATCCAGAAAGCTCGGGCTGCTTTCGCTAACTTACACCGTCTCTGGCGTAGGCGTGACATCCGACTGTCAACCAAGGGACGTGTATACTGCTCAGCAGTTCGCTCCGTCCTTCTCTATGGCGGTGAGACGTGGCCATTGAGAGCGGAAGACATGAAGAGATTGTCTGTTTTTGACCACAGATGTTTACGATCTCTTTCTCGCGTTAGGTGGTATAATAAGGTAAGTAATGTTGACGTTAGGCATAGAGTGTTGGGCAAAGAGGGAAAATCAATCGAAGAGGCTATGAAGTTACATAGATTGAGATGGTTAGGCCACGTACTGCGCATGCCTAACCATCGCCTCTCCCGACGGACGGGCATTACTAGCTGATATAGGTGCAGGTTGGAAAAGAGTAAGTGGTGGCTAAACAAAAACATGGCCTCATCAATTCATGAAATCCCTGACAGTTAAACTGAGTCAGGTAGGGAGATGCAGACTTTCGGGTTGGGGCCTAGGGACTCTAAGAATCAGTGGCTGGAGACACTAGGTGACATGGCTCAAAATCGTTGTCAGTGGCGCAGATGTATTCAGTCTCTTTAACCTTCATATTCCTTTCTACCATTACTCATTCTGTTTCACTCTTACACTTATCCAAATTCTATTGATTCTCTTCTCTCATTTTCCTGTCTACCTTTGTGTGCTATTTGGAACGTGGCAACTCGAACTGCTGCACTTCGGTGCCAAGTTCTATGTTGAATCCAGCAGCAGCAGCAGCAGTTACTCATTGTTTATTGTATATAAAATCTAATATGATAGTATTATGTTACGAAAGGGCATATTGATGTAGTTCTGACCATATTAGTTGTTTTACGTAAACGTTTCTTAGAAGCAGAAAATGTAGCAATACTTTGTCATTTAAAACAGTCTCAGATGAATCAAGCAGACTGAACGATTTTAATTGATTCCCGTTAAATTAACTGACAATTTTGTGAAATCGGTTTCATTTAGGTCCTGTCGTTAAAGACTGTAAGTTATTACACTTCACAGAAAACATTCCATCCTTGATGAATTATTCAACGTGATCCATATTTTTCAGATCTAATTGACTGAACTAACAGTTTATTTTAGATGTTTTATTTGCTTACAAAATGTGACGTATTTCATTCTAATGGCTCTCGAGAATAAATCGGATGAAGATATATGACAAAGCGATAATTCTTATAGAACCATTGAAATTAAAACTTGCTTCGAAATCTACATGCAGAGTTGTGTGGTTTCACACTTTACTGATGAAAGTCAGTATTGATGATCTCGGGATTTATCACACACTGCTATTATACGTGAGCTCAGACTCCACCATCATGGTGAATCACCCAGTTTGACAAACAAGTGACTTATGCAATTCACCAACCACAACATATTTTACTTAAAATTAAACAGCTGAATTTAGTTAAATTGATGATGTGCATCTATATGTCGTGAATTTATCAGTATGCCATTTCCCGAAGATGAACTTGATCCAAGATGTGGTGATGACTGACGACTGCTACTAAGTCTCAAATGGGGGAAGGCAAAACAACTTTTCAGTACTCCCTATTTTTCAAGAATTTCTAACTAACTTGCCTTATTAACGAAATATAACCTAAAATCATTTAACTACATGCGAACTACAGTTTATAATCAAACATTATTGGAAGGTAACTTTTCGTATAGGAGAGTATGAGATAAACGCAAGTAGATCGTGCATATGCATCAGTTATGAGCCATATATTTGACATGAGAGTTTAAACATGATAAGAATGTCTTCATTGGTTGAATATAAACAGCGTGCTCATTTACAACACAATCAAATTTATGAAGTTCAGTTCTTTTATTATGTGTCACAAATATACACCTTCACTTGAAGATTGGTCTTATTTGATGAAGGTCGTCAGTTTCTAAAGTTTAAACGAAATCTGATATTACCCAGATGTTGTCTTGAGTCAGTCACGTATAAGACAGATAAATGAGAAAGCTAAACTTCTGCATGTTGTGGATTCTTTTTTAAGTGATGAAAATAGGTGGTGTTAAGGAATCTAGTAAGTCTAAATATTCAATTCAATTCGTGTGTATCACTGCGTACTTAGTCTTTCAACTGTAGAAGTAATTTATGTCTAATGGTTAGTGTTACTTTATCATAACTCAAATACATTGCTGTCTAATATATATTTTCTCGTAAATATCCTGCACTGGACTTCACAATAGACATAAATATGTAACTTCAATCGGAAGATCTACCGAATTCACATTCCTTGTCACTTAATTTCCTATGAGCATATTTCAATTTTAATCAATCAAGTGCGATTAACTGATTTTATTCTCAGCACTGTTCACACTCAAGGGATACTGGTTTAACTTTGATGTATATAATAGAATTAGTCATAGGATTCGGTTCAGCAGTATCTACTATTTGAAGCCACCAGGTTGATAAACCCCTAATTATACGTTTTTATTTTAGACAAGAAGAAATGAAGTATGTTTAACTTCTCCATAAAGAGTAATCCAGACATTCATTATGTTAAAGTCAAATGAGCTTATTACCAATTTTACAGATATTATGCTTTCATTGTGATGAATGGTTGGCACTGTTAGACATAAAAGTGTAGCGAGGAGTTATCTTAGAACTTTGATTTTGAAGTGTCAGTGATATATTCAAGGGGAAAACTCCTACTCCTATGTATTTCTCATATCAGCCACTTATTTGAAAGAAAAAGTGTTCCTCTTCTAGGTAACGATTAGCCTGTGGAAAGATGTTATTTATTCTGTTGCACCCCAAGGTGAACATTTTTCATGAAACAGTGTTGAGGGTTTTGGAAGCAAGCTTATGCATGTAGGTTCATGTGAAATGTAACTTATCGACAGCCTTATCACAGTTTTATCAATTCAGATTTTTTTGAACCACATTTTATGAAATAACAGTCAGCAGTATGGATTAATAGAAATGTGCCTTATTTACTTCTTTCCATTAGATATGAAATCGCGTACTTAAAATATGTATTCACCACCTTGAAACTCCATTTTCATAGCACGAAAGCCATCTCTAATAAACAAACTTCATATAATGCCATTTCATGTTTTTGTGTGTGTTAAAAGTATTCGAATCGTAAATATATGTATTTCCTTCTGTGTCTTCCTTGCTGAATCTTCCTTTCCCTAGACAATAGGTATTTTCTTTTAAATCTACTACATTATTAGTATCTTAGTTCTTTAGGTTCCCAGTGGAACATTAGGCTTCAAGCTACAGCCATGAAGTTTTGGTAGCAGTGGTTTAATTTTTTTAAGAGATGATGTTGCTAGTCTCACGCCCAACCCTCTCTCTTCACCGGCCTTGCTACCGTCGTAGTGAGGTTTAAGAGTGCTTCAACCAATGATCGAACCCTGGACCACGTGAAGTTGGCGAGCGTTCTACTGCTGAGACACTGACGCACAACTTACTGCACTGGTACAGTTAAAACAAAAACAGCAAACACGCAAACACGCTTTGTGATCCTATCAAGGTAACCTGTTAAAGAGGAATCCAAAACTATAGAAATTTTGATAATGTCGAACCTAAAGAGTGAAATCAAAATTCATAATAAAAAATGTGCATATTTTATTTCTCATCTACCCTTAGGCGGCAGATAGCCTCAAACATGAACAGTATGAATGATTTATGAACAGGCATTCCTTATTCTACTCAAAATAAATCAGACATAAAATACATAAAGTGTTAAATGGCATGGGAGATTCATGGATTCATAGTGTAATCAGGACAAAATGTTGTGTGAGGGAGTAATTGTTCACGATAATTTTCTTAATTTCTTACATTATAAATCTATGAATGTTAGAATACAGACAGTCAGTAAAGGCGAACGAAAACTATATCAGAAAATGTATTCGAATACACGTATAATACGGAAAAATAGTCCGCTAGTTAACATTATCAGTTGACTGTTTATAAATTGTACAATTAGTCAAAATAAGATGAAATGCATATAGACATACTGATAAAATTTACTGTCAAGAGAATTTTAGAAAGTGGATAATTTAATCAAATACGTATTTTCTCTTGAGTCTCATCAGGTTTTATACTTACATAATGAAATATTACACGTAGACTTTTGAATTATTGTGGTGAATAAAATACAGGACCAGACTTCAGGTATATGAATTAGTGGATTACAATCGAGGTGATCATCGTCATAAAAAATAATAACAAGGATACATTTACTCAGTTGTCGATGGTGAGCGTATATGTAGAGTGTGTATGCTCTTAGGAGTAGAGGGGCAAAACAACTACCGTCACATAGCCATTAGACTATATAACAGTAATGATAGATTGTGAAACCAAGATTAAAATGTTAAATTATAGCAAAGCATGATATTGATAATACAGTCAGCAGTACAAATAAAATCAAAATAATTAGATATTATATACAGTCATCCGGTGTCACTAGGAGAGATAAATATTGTCTGTTAGATGTGAAGGTCACGGGAGAGAGGGAGATAGAACAAACTTTTTCTGAATACAGAAATTGGGTTGAAGGGTGATTATGGGAACTACCTCAGCTATGCTTAGCAAGTTAAGATGTACAAAGCCAAGGAAGCTGAGACAGCAAAATATGTATGGAATTGTAAAAGCTGAATTTCTGTCAGTCTTGTGCTCCATTTCCACTAGGTTGGCTAGTGTGGAACTTTTGACTGATATTACGACTCTTTTAACCCATTAACATTGAAAATGCTCAACAAGGCGACGGTGGGCTTGCAACTGTCTCCACACAAGTAGTTAAATGTATTACTCCACAATAAAGTGGACAGACTCACTAGGTTATCCTTCACCTGCATTGAAAGTACACAAAGAGTGATGCATTTTGAACACAGCGTTGCCGCCAAAAATGTTTTAGTTATTTTTTCCGAAGTATTGATGCCAGCTGCATCTCCTCTAAACAGTGAAATAATATATAAACGTTTCGTCTTCACCGTTCGCAGGCATTTAACTCTGCCTTTTCTACTCATGGAGAATATAAGTTTCATCTCAGAGGGTGGTTATATTGAGTGGCGTGAACAAACTATGTTATAACCAATAAATGGGTAAGTAGCTGAAGAAAAAAAGTGTATTCTGAAAGCAGAATTTAAATTGTGAACTGTAATAAATGACTAGAGAAGTGATAAGCTTAAAGTAAATCCGAGCTGTCACCAAACATAATAACGATAATAATGTGAAGTCAACTGCGTGAAAAGCAATAAGATGGGCGTAATATGACGTGTAAAGATGAGGTGACTATATCCTTAATGACCCTACAGTAGACCTGGGTAGACAGAGAGGACAAATATTCCTTTCTGCACACAAAGGTTATGTTTTTTTCTTATGAATCTTTATGGATTCAGATATGGCTAAGAGACGTTATGGTGAACCATTAGCAAATCATTTGCCATTCGGTAGTTGCCTGTAAACCACTGATCTAATGAAATTACACTTGACAAAAATTTCAATGCTGTGAATGTAGAAGAACCCGAATTTGTATTTGTCTTCTGATAAGCAGATGAAGTTAGAAGATTATTGGTGATATGGGAATAATACTTAGATGACCTGTCACCGAGATCGCGGATGTCACACACACGTCTACTCAGAACATATGAAATAATCATCAAATATGTCTAGTAGCATGAACAAAGTGTATTTTGATATTTGATGGCTTCATTTAAAAACGTTGGATTTTAGCAGGCGTTGATATGGAAACTTACCTGATGTATCCGGTTAATACGAGTTCAGATGTGATACTTTATAAATGAGTTTGTTTTTTCTCAACACGACATCAAAAGAATACATTTGTCAAGTCTGGTAATCACTTAGTTGTTTTCCATTAGATGTTTCGATACAATTCGTTGAAAAACAGTCCTAGAAAACTGCACACTGCGTGACAGCTCTCACTTCTCTTAGTGACCTCATAATAGCCATGTTATCAAAGTGTTCCTATCTGTCGACCTGATCACGGTATTCAGTTATTGCCTTTGCAGTTATCTATTAAGGGATATCCCTTCTATTCGATCCGCTCTCTCAGATTCCTAGCACTTGTATACCAAATCTCTTTATTTCACCTGCAGTATAAGGAACATTGCTAGCCTGAAGGATGGCGTGGATATTCCTTATCCCACTCCGTACTTTGATCTCATAGAAAACTAGACATTCGTTCCCTTCCCTCTCAAAAGCCATCACCCACTGCCTTGGACCAACTTCAAATCGGGAACACCTCTCAATACCATTAAACAATGAGTCTTTTTCCTGCACTCCAATATTCCATTCGTCACAGAGTTGTTTTCTCAAGTCGTGTAGTTTCTAGACCAATGTCCGAACTTCTTATGTACATGGGCTGGGCTAGGCAAAATTAACAGGATAAAGCTAGAGAAAGCCTTAGTCTAAGGTTCATAAAGTTAAAACCAGTTATCATTTTAGTGCTTTGTCGTTTTTATTTCCAGCTTACTTAACCTTAGAGTTACAAGAAAAAACCTAAAAATTAGATGTGTTATCTAGGTGGGCACAATAAAATTACTGTTGAACTTTGTCTAACCTGTGGATAAACTATTCATAATTAGTAGTATACGAACTCATAAATTAGAACTATATCCATGCCAGGAAGTAAGTGAATTTCAGTTATGTTTCTTTCAAAATTTTATTGGTAACAAACTACTCTTATTATTCACAAGTAGTGGGAGATTAAATGATAGCAGAATTTGCATTTTTAAGTGTACAGAGATCTTAACAGATATATCTTTTAAAGCACACGCGACTGACAATAAGTAGGGAAATACATCTACAAGAGAAAAAATAATTTCGTTAGTTATTTGACTTCAGTTTCTCAAAATGATGATTGAACTTAAACATCTTTAATACTCACCTAATTATGTCAAAATGAAGTCTCTTCTTCCTTAAATGTCTGTGTCCTACTGAACCAAAATGCGCATTTGATTAGGATATTAGGTAGTTAATCAATGTTTTAGTACCTGATTCAACTAAGACAAGGTTTAATGAAGCCAAATGTAGTTAATCTTTTCCATATCTTTCAGTACAGGCTATTGTTTGGGTACAATTTATTTAGTTAATCATCGAAGTAGATAAGATAACAATGTTATTTGAAGTATTGCTTTTGTTAGGATTTTTTGTTTGACTGGTTGGAGGATTTCATCATGAGCTGACATCAGTTAGAGAGCCACTGGAAAAACTGAGAGTACTGGACAGCTGTTTCGTTCTACTTTGTGACTCTTCATCAGATAACGCTACGTTGACACGTAGAGTTAGTGCATGTTAAAAAAATAATTCTCTGAATAAATGATAAATGCTTGTGGATAAAATAGTCTAGAAGAAACTCCTGAAAGCCACTGAAAATCCGCCAAATCAAAATAGCTAAACTATCTAAGCGTTATCAAACGTATATGCTTAACCTACAGTATTATTTTCGATCAGATTAAAGTCAAATAACTGTTTCGAATGTGTTTAGTTAATTTTTTCAAAGAGAAGGCTGCCATCCACCCTTTCAAAAGCTCAGTGAAAAATGCTAAAATAAGCAATGCACATAAGGAAGCATATACAGGAGAATATTGAGAAAACGGCAGCACTTTCTAAGTGGACACTGCAACTCCTGTTATTTGAGCGCGTACATCTTTTCAAACACAACGTTGATAAAGATGTCTTATACTCTGTGAAGGGTAAGCAGAATTTTTGATGCAAATTTCAGTTTAACTGAAGCTTTGCAAGACTCTCTCGAATTCTCTGCAGCTCTTACTTGCACAGATCGATGAGTCGTTCGCATTCTTTTTTGATCACAAGTTCATCTATTGAAATTCCAACTTTCTCATTTACTGAGGTCCGCTTTCATTCAGACTTTCAACTTAGTCTTTTGGACTATTTGTGTGAATTTTCTTCCCTCTTTACACCTCTCGTTTTCCACATAAATTCATATGACAAGTATGCGTGTGAGCAGGTTGATCAAGATGTGCTACTCAAATACACAACACAAATCAGATAGATTACGTATTTTTATTGTTGCGATATGACCTGAGACATAACTGTTTAAAATGTTTGTTTCTCTAAGGATCAGTTGTGGATTTGCTAAAAGAGTTATAATAGCCTAATTAATTTACGTTAGAAAGACGTGTGTGTACATGTGCAGATTGATTCTAAAAATGAGCGCGGTAGAGTGTGAAACCTCCAAATAAATTTTCTTTTCCAAGAAATGACGTTCATTGAGAACACTATCTATGGTGCAGAAATGATGGATTCTGTATTAAAAAACAGAGTCGTTAAATCGTGAAAATTGGTATCCTGCCCAATACAGATTGGTTTTCATTCACATAGGTTATGTCAAGTACTCTGTTTACTTCAGTGCAGTTACAGAAAGAAAACACCCTAGTGAATGATACTGTGTATGTTAACTTTCTAAAAATTTACGTATAGTGTGGGTTTTGATTCCTTTCCCAAATATCCTTTGTTTATCCTTCTTTTTGTGTGTAACCTTGTACTACAAATCTAACGTGATTTTACTTCACACAAGTGAAACGTAAGTCAATGTTTCTAATTACTATAGAGTTACTCGATTTATTTATTTAGGCGACAATTCAGGAGAATGCTCTGTAGCTGTTACTTGCAGAGATCGACAAGTCGTCCTTCGTCAATATTTGATCAAACGTTCATCTATTAAAATTCTCTTTTTTATAATTTATTGAGGTCCACTTTCATTTAGACATTCAATATAGCCTTTTATATGAACTTCGTCAATTCTACAACTTAACTTCTTAACAATATTTCGCACTCCACATAAATTCCTAAGACAACTACGTGTGCGACCAGGCTGCTAAAAATATGCTACGCAAATACACTACACAAATCAGATAGACTACACCTTCTTAATGTTTCGTTGTGACCTATAATGAAAGATAACTGTTTGAAATGTTTGCTTACCTGTTTCTGGAGACAGTATGACATTGTCTATAGGGATCAGCAGTGCTTTTGTAACGAAAGCGTTTTAATGCCCTAATTAATGTGCGTTACAATAAACTTGTGTAATTACTTAGATTTCCTATTAGAACGACATGTGCATACAGTTGCGGATTGATTGTAAACAAGTACCCCGTAGAGTGTGAAAGTTCTAAATTGTTTTTCTTAACCACGAAATTCAGAAATGGTGGATTCTGTGGAAAAGACAGAGTCATTTAATTTTGAAAATTAGTAATCTGGCCATTGCAAATCGGCTTTAGGAAGGTAATGTCTAGTACTCCGTTTACTTCAGTGTAGTTTCGGAAAGAACATTCCCTAACGAGGAAAGGTCATCAGAAGATGACATTAGGTGGAAATAATATTTTAATCATATTAAAATTTACACACAGAAAAGGTTTGGATACCTCAGCTGCCTATCCTATGTTTATCCTTCTCTTGCATGTAACCTTGTACTACTCACCACCTGTAAGTAATCTAATCTGATCTTACGTTACTCCATAACCACATCTGTTATTTGCTACTGAAGTTTATCTCACCTAGTGTAGTGATAGTCTATTTCACAGATGGCAGTTATCTTCTTGTACTTAAGTGGTAACTGCTATATATGCTTTAGTTATACACCCCTCTCTACTAAACATTGTTGATTCAAATCCTGTAATTCTTTGTCTGACATTCTCTCGCTGCCTAATATATATATATATATATATATATGCATAACGTGGTCTGCTTGAACCTTGGGCAACCAAAATTTGCAGTCACTTATATTGCATCTGATTACCTGGATTTATTTTGTTTTAATTATCCAATTATGTGACAAATCATATTACTTACTTTCACGATTATTTAAAAAGTTTTCAACCTGATGGTTCACGTGTTTATATTAACCTCAAGGAAAAGCATCATGGTGGGTGGCAACGATCCTTAATGTGTACTCCAATGCATCAGATGACTGTTCCTGTGATTATGAGCACTAATTGCAGGTCATTATCGAACAAGATTAATCACTTGGATGCTTTATTATATTCAAATATTTATCGTAATACAGGTGTAATAACGCTTCAGGAAACGTCGCTACACGACTCATATGATGATAATTTAATCTTACTGAATGGTTTCAATATGTACAGACAAGACCGAAGTAGTTCAAGGAAGAAGCGAGGTGGTGGTGTTGCTACTTTCATCAATTCCCAGTAGTCTGTTGCCAACAACGTCTGCTTTAAATTCTCAAATGATAATATTTACTGTATAACTGTTAAATGTTGACCTGAACACTTGTCTAGGTACAACTTCATTTTTATCACTCACATTTATATCACATATTGTTGTAGCACTTCAGAACTGTCTATATCTGCTGATGAATTCACTATTTTCGCTGCCACCTCTTTTGGGAACTCATTGTCCATAGTGACAGGTGATTTCAATTCTTGTGACTGCAGCTTTCACACAGTTCTAGGTCATGAAAATATCATTAACTTTCCCATCCAAATAACTACTTCTCTTGATCTTGTATTTATAAATGACTGCGTTATGATGTCCTAATTAGTGTGCTGAAAAAGACCTTGTGTTATTGATTCGATTGCCTGTTAGAACGAGATGTGTATACAAATGGAACTTTTAAAATAAATTTTCTTTTCTAAGACATACTATTCATTCAGAACAGTGTCTGGAGTGCAGAAATGACGGATTCTGTGGAATAGACAGAGTCGTTTAATCGTGAAAATTAGTAACCTGCCCAATGCAAATCGGTTTTCATTTAAGTAGGTTATGTCTAGTACTCCGTTTACTTCAGTGTAGTTACAGAAAGAATATTCCCTAACGAGGAAAGGTGATCAGAAGATGGAATTAGTCTGAAATGATACTGGATATCTCAACCATCTGAAAATTCACGTATAGTGAGTGTTTTGATTCCTTTCCCACCTATCCTTTTTTTATCCTTCTCTTGCATGTAACCTTGTACTACTCACCACCTGTAAGTAATCTAATCTGATCTTACGTTACTCCATAACCACATCTGTTATTTGCTACTGAAGTTTATCTCACCTAGTGTAGTGGTATTCTATTTCATAGACAGCAGTTATCTTCTTATACTTAAGTGGTAACTGCTATATATGCTTTAGTTATATACCCCTCTATACTAAACAGTGCTAATTCAAATTCTTTTATTCTTTATCTGATATTCGCTTGCTGTTTACTATTTCCTTAGACCACGCCTGACACAGATCTGCTTTTTTTTCCCTACTGTGCATTCGTCAGCCTCCAGCCACCTAAACCCCACAGTGTCATGATTGTATATTATTTAAGTACGTAAAGTATTGTACTAAATTTTGGACAAGTCATGTATGTTTCCACTTTATTAGTAACTCAAGCATCTGATTAACCAATTTTAATAATTTCGTTTTTTAATTACAAGCACTTAGAATACCTCTTACTAGTTATCTTAACATATAAAAAACGTTTCATATGAATACTTCATTTATATATCACAATAACTGACAACATTTCAGTTCTTCGTCGTTTTGAATTTCAAAAGGTGAGACTAATCTTTGTTCACATATTTTGATTGCGACAACAAAATTACTAACTGCTTTTGGGGTGGGTTTTAAGCTCTGCGTTATAGGAGCATTTGAAGAACTTGATAAATCAAATATTTTCACTATGAATGTTTCCATTCAGCCTTATCATCAGGAGTTACAGGCATTTGTGTTAGCCGTTGCTCTAGGAGCTTGATTTCTCGTGCTCGAGAACATCTCCCACTATGGCTAAGTAAAGGTGTAGTGAATACCATTAACAGTTCGATATTGGACCATCTGGTGCAAACCGGCCACAAAGCCAGCGTGGAAGAATCCTTCTCTATCATCTACCGGGTCCCTAATAAATTGCCAAAATCATCGAAGCAATGCATGCTCCGAACAGCAAAGGCTATTGCACTTCGCCTCCAACAAGCGGTGCTTTGTGTCCAAAAGAAGTAAGTCCAGCCGCTACTACTTCACTTCACCAAGCTTCAGTAGAGACTATAAATTCATGAATTTGTAATATTATCCTTCCTAATTTTTCTGACATTCAGCTTATTTTATGTTGATGCTATTGAGCTGTAATCTATCGAAATTATTAATTCGATCTTATTTGAACATTAATGTTGTTCCTAACACTAATTCATTCATTCACTATCATGTATTTATAATTGTGGAGCCTGATGATGAATTTATCGGAAAGAGTACTCTTTGTTCAGTTTCCATTCTTGTGAAAATTGTGTTGTAGTAAACATCACTCCTGCAAAAAGTAACACGGAGCTAACTTACCCATTTTTCCTATAAATAAAAATGTTGTCTGACATACTTACATACCTTTTCTTCTGATTTTCAAATTTTCAGTCTACTCAACGCATCTGGCTTGCGAATATAAGAAGCTGTATTTCTTAAACAGGTAAAGATGAATCGATCTGACATTCTCAGCTTAGTTCTACGCTGTCAGTTAAGTAGAATTTAAAAATCGTAAGTTGTTTTTTTTGTATCACTGTAGTGATAATTTCATTAGTGTTTTAGAAACTTACATTCTGAAAAGTGTGGACGCATTAAGCTTTTCTTCTTCAGAAAACCGTTAAGAAAATAATGTACCCAGGGTTATTTACATGCATATACGCATTTCTCATTTCACAGTGGTAAGCCTATGTAGTCACATGGACTTCAGAACAAGACTAACCACAGAAGAGATAAGCACAACATCGACTTTTCCTCCATGAATTTATATGCTTATAAAATCACATTTTCTTACATTGAGAAACCTAAAACAACAGTCAATGAAACGAGGGATGTTTAGAAAAAGTGTGCATCAGAATTTTAGAGATAAAAAATTTTGATCAGTCAATATATTTCATAGTATTTTGAACAGAGATAGATCTTACTCAAGAAAATTATTTGCTACTGAGAATATGCCATTACAATAACCTGAAATCCTCAGGATAACATAACATGAATTCGTAGGTCAGCATTTTTGAAATGCTTCTGAATCACAAGCCTGCTGAGTATTTTACATGGATCTCGATATACATTTCCAGATATCAATTCATTAAGATAAACTTTGGGAATTTTAGGCTTGTTGCTATGGAAGTGTGATGTATGTTTAGGACTGTATAAATACAAAAAGGTAACATCGTAATGGGTAACTTTTAGCTGAATGACTCTCCTTTTATGAATAAATCACGGTTTGAATGCAATAGGTAGACAAAACGTTCACAAAGTATCGCAAACGTTCATTCAAGGAAATGATTACAGTCCGCTGAGATGACCTATACAAACATCCGACAGTAAAAAATGCTACATATGCTGAGCTGTTTTCGTGAAACAATTTCCTCCGAAATCATAAGGTTTCAATGTATGAAACCAACGTCTAATTTCGTCCATTTTAATGTCAGCTGTCACGGTCTCGATACATAATAAAATGAGGTGCCTGAATAACTCTTTTAAGCATCCTTGATGTTCCTATTACCAATAACTCTTGTCCGTTACTAAGTGTTTTAAACTGAGATAATTTTGTGCACATCAGCGTTATCCGAAACTCAGCATCTCTGGAAAGTGTTCCATTTTTCTCTGAGACAGTAAAGGATCTCCTGTGTCAAAGTTATCGTTATATTAGTGGTTGATTAGAGTGGCTATCTTCACCGAAGTAGGTTCGTATAGTTTCAGTTTACAAGCTTGAGATGTCAGTTATTTCGTTTCTTATGAGTTATGCTCTAATCACTACCAGTCTTGTTGTTTTTGAAGGTGGCATTTTTAGAATTTGTACCAGTTTTATGGAATACATATGAATGACTTAATAATTTCCAAGTTTATGTGACACAACAATGAGAAGAGAGATCCCTTTTCGATGGTTTTTTGGCTTATGACAGTGAATCAGCTGTGGAAATAAGACGAACTTGTAAAAAGTGTAAAAAAGAACACAGTCTAAGTGTCAGAGAGTGAGTCGTTGGTGCAATAGTAGAATACTCGCCAAAAAAGTAGTACGCTCAAACTGAGAAAGTTAAAGAATTATAAGCAAAATATTAGACAATCTTTCACCAAACCTCTTTGGTAGCGTTGATTCTATTACTATGACGTAGATTGTATAGACTGCTTTATGTGCTTATCATCACATCTGATCAAAAGTAGTAAAGACACAGCTAATATTCAAAGTAGAAGTACCATCAGACTTTGAGCATGTACGTACGTGTGCATCTATTCCCTTCATCGTGTATCAGTCTTGACAGATTAGATAATTATTATTGTTTCGTTTAATTCCTAGAGGAACATAGGGCTTCAGCCGCACGTCCTCATTGCTTTCGGTTCTCTACTAAAGTTTTTACGTTGGTCCACGTCTAACCACATGCTTTCATCTCCCCTTCACATGACCTCCACCAGGTCATCCTTGGATGACCAACTCGCCACTTTTCTTCCGGGTTCCACTCGAGGACTTGTCTAGTGATGTCACTTGATGGTTTTCTCAGAGTATTGCCAATCCACCTCCATTTCTTCCTGCTTATTTGTTGCACAATCGGTTCCTGGTTGGTTTGTTCCCAGAGGTCACTGTCGCTGATCTTTTCTGGCCATTTGATCTTGAGTAATGAGCGAAGGTCTTTGATTTGTTTGAGGTGCACTTCATGATGCGCCAAGTCTCTGATGCGTATAGTTGCACTGACTTCACATTAGAGTTAAAAATTCTGATCTCATTTTTCATGCTTAGTGCTGTTGACCTCCACACAGACTTGAGAGTATTGAAGGCTTTGCTTTGATATCCTCTTGACTTCCGTCGGTAGTTGAAACGATGCATCCCAGGTAGGTAAAGGAGGTTGTTTCTTCAGGTTCCTCCTCTTAATGCTGATTGTTGTCTGTTGTTGTTGCTGTTGATGTTGCCCAGGAATTTTCATCATCACTGTTTTCTATCGGGTAAATAATTATGACAACTTAAATAATAAGAACAAAGTTATCCCACATATGAAGGACCCTCTATGCTCGTATTTCTCAAATGAAACATATTTTGAAAAACACACATCGCTGTATAAAAGACGACACATTAAGCAAGACAAGGTTTAGTGTGCTGTCA
Source organism: Trichobilharzia szidati (assembly GCA_944472155.2). Lineage (NCBI taxonomy): Eukaryota > Metazoa > Platyhelminthes > Trematoda > Strigeidida > Schistosomatidae > Trichobilharzia > Trichobilharzia szidati. The sequence continues at coordinate 35,877,538 of OX235271.1, read as the reverse complement.
TATCCTCACTCATCGTTCGAATCTAAGATACATCGAAATTATCTGGGCCACACAGAGTGCACCGTTCTATCAATGATAAGATTGTTTATAATGATTTAACCAAACAACAAAGGATTTGTAACTTATGCAAAAAAATACGAGTAACAGATGAAAGTTGAGAATCAGCAAAAGGAGTTTCATAATGCACAATTTTGATATCTATGAAGACTGCCCAGGGTTTTTTAATTAACAAAATCATCAATAGAAGAGAAAATATTCCAGTGAGGACAACCTTAATAACTATTTTTATTATCAATCTGTACACCCACAAATATATAAATAAATTTGATTTCTAAGGAACTATCTCTTGTGAAGTACTTGAAGTGACATGTGTGAATACCCATAGAAATTATGTAAAATTCGATAAAGCGTTTTACGATTATAATCTTTGTTCAGTAATATTTGATTATGAAAGTGTGCCAATTAGATCACCGTCCACCATGGCCAACTGGAGGATAAAAGGATACTAGCAGCTCTATCCTCAAACATCGACAAGTCTTCGTCGTAGGGCTACGCAGATTTTCCCACTATAGCACCAAAGGACTTCGAATACACCACCTACACATAGTTAGATCATTGGCTAATGGGGATCGGAAATCGGACATCTGCGTTCCGAAGCAACATATAAATTCACTGATCATATCAAGGCCAGAGTAAAGTTCCTGTCTTAATTTCTTCTTCAGTCTGTTTCATAATTTTACTATTATTATCATCATCCTTATTTTTCATCCCTATATTATTCTTTATTGCTAACAACTCATTTTCATTCAGATTTTATGAAAACAATTTGTTGTCTTTCCAGTAGTTTTCATCCACTAGACACAACTATATGGGAATAGTCATTTTTCACACCTGTTAAATCATTCCAATTTCCACCCATTTCTTATGGTGTCAAATTGGTCATCCCCTTCAAGGTTACACCCTATATTATGTGAAACGTTTTCTAGAACAGATTTACCAGCATGTGACTGATTCTAATTCTAAATCTTTGTTAATCATAATCAAGGTCGTACAGCACACGAAAATGACTCGTTAGAAAGAGAATTTTCTTTACTGTTTACGTATTTTTCTCATTAACAGTCGTGATAAAAAGAGGAATACGCAATGATGAAATTAAAAAACGGAAACTTTGCAGTCAGAATAATCTGGTTCGAATTAATGAATAATCAAGCTCTCCGTTGTGTGCTGAATTTCTGAATGAAGAGAACTCCACCACCTAGCAAAAATTCAAAGAAGTTTTCCAAACAAAAGCTTCTCAAAACTCTGACTTAACGCTTTTGACACGATATTGGAATGTGCTTACTTATGCTCGCGGATTGCGTTCTCTAGCAAAAGTCATCACCCACACTGATTCGGTCAATCTGAAAACCGTCTCACTGCTAGAATCAAGGCAAGAAAACCCTATCTATTCTAAACACAGGATCTTATTTTATTCATGGATTCACAGGTTTTTCACAAGATACGTCGACAAAAATTAACAGGTTATGGAAATCTTTAGATACTGAGAACGAGGACGTTTCTATCCCAGAAGAGCCTCTTAGTATCTTTTGATTGATCATTCTAAGCTGTCTATGTGATAATGTTAGCACTATGATTTAGATATGCGTGAGAGCTGTCAGTGACACAGACATAATGGTTGAATGTATTAAAAGGGCGAATAGCGTGAAACCTTGCAATGATTGGTAGCAGTATTTGCATAAATGCTTCCACAGTTCGAAGAACGGTTATTCAAAATGACAAACGTCTGGATACTGGTAACATTGTGCATTGTCTTCAGTGGTGTTGAGTCTGGAGGAGGTGGTAAGCTTTTGTTTTGATTTTTCCAATAAACTGGTCTTAATGTGAATACTTAAAAAGTCCTTCCTCATCACCTGACTTGACTCGCTACCATAATCTATGCATCACTATTAACTGCAGCAATGAAACATATTTCATCAAAATAGGAAAAGTTTTGAGGAACATTGGTGGGATACGAAATCAAATATGAAAGCGCTATTTAGACATGGATTCTTATGCGGTTGTTTTATTGGCGCGCAGACCGACGAAACTTGATAGGAATTAAGAAGAGGTTTTGATGTGGAAAAAAGAGTCTTTCCTGCATTTTCACATTCCTTAGCAGTGTTAAAAACAGCATAAGAGTAATGTATGCTGGAGGATTGCAGAATCAAAGGTGTTCACACCAGAAGATGGTTTATTATTCACATGTTTTATCAGTGAGGTGTTAGATATGTTAATCTCCCTCAAATTTAAAATATTTTAATACGTGTGAAAATTACTATTGGCTAGCTATAAAATATGTAGAACCCTAATGCGTTTCCTATATCTGCCTTCAAATGCAGTAGGTTACTAGTAAATTGTTTCTCGTAAGTGGGATCGGAATTTCTGGGAGACAAACTAGAGGGAAAATTCACTCAATATGTTTAATACAATTTGAAATAACTAAGTGAACACATGGCATTTCAGACTAAATAACGCTGATTAAATCCACTTTATCCCACAAATTTGACGCATCAGCCTTGTGACTTTTGTTAAATATTTTGTGTAAAATAAACCTCGGATATATGCGTCACCTACATTCCCACAGATTTTTGATTATCAAATTAGGGCTTCATTTTCACTGACGGAAAGAATTCAAACCACAACTATAATTTTGTAAGAAAACCACTTTTCACATACTCCTAATCCAAATATGCTGACCGCTAATATCTGTCTCGCTCTGTACAGTTGATCCAACGTTAGAATTTTCAAAGTATATACAGCTGTTGATCAACTTGAATATTATTCAAAGCCACAGTTTATTGTGTGTAGACTAGGTCACTATTGCTTCACGTAAATTTGGTTCCACTCTAGGTAGCGGTAACAGAAATTGCGATAGTCTAAGTAAGTTGGATGGTTATTTGTGACGAATCTCTGCATTGTAATTGCATCAGCTATCTGTGCTATGTTAAACATAACGCTGCATCGTAAACATAAATATCATAAATGATCTCAAAGGATACATAAGTGAGAATAAAACTTTGAAATTCTGTGATTTTGAAGTCTTAAGAAGAAGCTTCGTATAAAAGCAGCTAAAAAATAATAAGCTTATCTGCAAACATTATCATTTGACAAAACAACGTAATACTTCCTGATGAGTCTTCTAAGAAAGGAAGTAGTCCGCTAACTGAGAATCACATTAATGTCCTTAATTTTTTTAACTAGTGTTCCGTTCATGTGTAAAGGATTTGCGTTTGAAGTAATCGCATATTAAAAGTATTCCTTAATTGACAACTGTCTTAAATATTCAGACGAACAGATGAGTGGTGTTTGTAAGTTACACTGTTTGTATTCGACGTAGGTGTCGGCATTTGTGTGGCGCGTAATTTTAATTTCTGAAAGTCTTAAGCTAAATTTGTGCATTTGATTGTCCAATTCGTTTATTACTATGCTAGTAAAAAGCCCCAATGACTGCAGTAGTGATAAATTCTGGTGCACACAGCAAAATATAACAAGTCAATTCGTAGTGTAGTACACAAGTTTGAATTATTTGGAGACCGATTATTCGTTCAGACGTGTGGAAATCAAACAACATAAGGACTTCTAAAGATTTATGGAACTGTCACACAGCCAAATAATGCGAATACAATATATGACGTGAAGCATAGACCAAAATATTGACCGGAGCTTCCAGTCATCTCAGAATATCCACCCGTGAAAGCCTCTTTTACCACAGACATATTATCGATGAATAACATGACGAAATAGGAACAGTCGTCTAGGATATTTCGGTGGAAACATTTAGCTCTCTGTCGTCTTATTGTTTTGTCATTCAGTTCTGTCCAGATTCTGTGAAGATATAACGACAATCCTCTTCTCTGACTGCAATGTCCATAATATTGAGCATAAAGCATAATAGTGTAAGTGAGAAAATACAAGTTTCCTGGGAAAAGTAGGTGAGCATGGTGAACACTGCGATAGGAAACAGAGATCAGAATGTTATGTACTGATTTTGCAATTTATGTGATAAATTAGGAGATACTCAGCATATGATATCGCCTTATTCCCGTTATTCCATCAGTGTAAAATGATTATGATCCGTCTAAGAGAGAGGGAAATATATTATCCTGTACTCGATGACATAAATATGCTGATCACATGTTCATTTATTACCTTGTTACTCATTTTATTGACACATTTGCTTCAAATAAAAGTCAAGCTGATGAAACGTCTAGCACCTTTAGATAAATTCATTGAATTATGCAATATCCTGATTGGTATAATAATCTGCCTTGATTTAAAGTAAAAAATTCAAGCAGTAAGTTGTTCTTTTTCACCAATCCTTGTAAGCAATTCAGAATAACGTACAATATTTTCAAGGAATCAGTTTCCGGTGACAGCACAAATATTTGTGGTGCCAAATACTTCCCATTTCCTCACTGTATCAATTATTGTCACCATAACCTGTAAATAGCATCATTTTACTTCGTTGACTGACTCGTGTTAGAAACCAAATAAGTCTGTGAAGTAGACAAAATTAATAATTTCTTGGTAGTTTACATGAATACAAATCCAGTGAGAATCATATTTTGGAAATAGTACGGTTTTTTCTAGACTCCATCTCTCCGTTCGCTATCACAAATACAGTATCTCAGCTTCAGTTTTACTTATTCATACAATACAATAAAATTGTGAATAACAATCAAATATGACTGAATAATTTACAGAACTGAATTGTCTGCATGATGAGACAAACGTAAGATGCAGCAAACATTTAAATCACTTTGAACTTCGACGTTCATTTGTTGAATAATATTCAGTCGGATGTATTCCGTGAAAATTGGTTAAGCCTTCTGAACACTAAATATCAAATATTAGGACTGTTCCATAACTTTAGGAGTATCATTTTAAGAGTAAACAGGTGACATAGTAATATCGTAGACAAAAACAGCGATAATTTTTTTCAAAATCTCGAACACAACAGCAACATGCAATTCACGGAGTCTTTCAGATTTTGAAATGCCTTCATTATATAATTCAATCACTCAATTTCATAACTACTAAATTCAACATTTTACAGAATGTTATAGTAAGTTACTGGAGTGGAAATAATTCTTGTTATTACTATTATTATTTCGTCGTTTTAAAAATGCAATACAGGAAATCAGAATACTCCTACTTGATATGATACACTTCGTGTAAATAGAGACATCTTATTTCAGATTCCAGTTTGACGTTGGTGTAAACGAAACAAGGGAAATTAAATATTTGAATTCGTGTTTTTCTCCGAATTACACTGCCAAAATAAGAGAAGCGTCTGTTTCGATAAAACCGAAGTATGTTAGTCAAATCAGTTAGTGAACTTCTGTAGTACTGTTGGTTGAAATTCAGCGCACAATCCAGCTGATATTCAGCTTTCATGCATCCAGTTAGTGTGGATGCTGGTGATTTATATAGGTTGATTTCTATGGCCTCATGGCTGTCCGTATTAGATATAAGTTTATTGCTTGGACACCTACAAAATCTCCGTTTAGTTCATTTTAAATGACGACCTATGTATTAGTCATATTAGAGTGGATTCGTCCGCAGTTTTCACAAATGTTGAGGTAAAATTTCCGCTTAGTTTTCGAACAACAAACTGATGAATAAACCAAATCATGTCTCCTACAAAGAGTTTGAGCATCTATTACTTTGTCATTCATGGCGAAGAAAAATCAATAATTTCCGACATAATTACCTTGACTTGTTCGACATCACCTTTGAGAAGTGATTCATCCAGACGAAATTACTGTTGCTGACACATGAATCAGAAAATGCCGGTAAGTATTGTAGCTAATTTTGTGAACATTCTTTTCAATCCTGTACATACGATTTTTGTTGGTTTCGAAACTTAATTTGCGTTCCTGGTGTGAGTGATTTCGTTGACATTTTGGTTATTGAAGTAATGCCACATACATTACAATTAGGAAGTCATTTTTACTTTGTGTTTAGCTCAGACGAAGAATGCAACATGATGCTCAAGAACATGCTAAACGGACAAATGCATTTTAAATAAGGGTGGACTCCTTTAACCACACACACAGTCAGTTCTGTTAACAAGGCAGCGACGTAAATTGTTCAGTAGTGATACTGATTCTTTGACGTTTCATTGTGTCTTGCTGCTGTTGAAATATAAATTGTATTGTGTTCGTCTCACAGAAATTCTGTATTGCTAAGTCCTCTGCATTCGGGATAGCAAATACTCCGGTTATTGGGTCATAACTTAGGAAATCGACTTGAGTTTCTTGAGATAAAACAAGGGAATTACTATGTAACTGAAGATACAATAATAAGTGTTGAATCAGAGTTTGCATATAATAAACACGTGCAATTTACAGACAATGAAGTGGTTAATATTTTGTCATCAGCTATACTTTGAAGCGAAAGTCTTCCTAAATCAGAGAACCATTTGCACTTTCAAACGTAGACTTCGAATTCGACCACAATGGAACCGATGACAAGCTGGAAAGTATTTGTAATTCTTTTGGAGCACGGAAGTGCCTGATTCACCAGTTACAAAATAACCTTAATGTCAGAAATGTTACAGTTCGGCTGAAAAAAGCTTATGTCGAAGCTGTATTGCGTGTGCAAATGAATATACCTCAAAGTTTTTCTCATTCTATTACTCTTGAATGACTGGAAGTTTTCCAGCAAACATTCAAACTGTTTGTTTCAGCTACGACGGTCATAGACAGTAAGTGTGACTCAAACATCAATGAATTCTCTATGAGGGAAACAATTGTCTCGAGCGTTGTTTCAATCAAAGGAAATCTGTCTTTTGAAGCGAGTGGATAATCCTGTCTATTTTGGTGTGAAACAAAATTTGGATGTTAAGCATTCAGTTAATCATCCTGTTGACACAAGAAAACAACATCAGTCTATAGAAAAAAAGGAATAGCAAACTTCCTCTAACTAATTTCTGGAAGACCACGTGCACATCCTTTCAAAAGGGAATTTGACGCAGTACTTGAAGTCAAAAACTTAGGAATCCACCACTTTTATTCAATTCGTGAAGAAATATGTAGTGACACCTCCGGCGGCATATGAGAGAGGGAGTACTTGTATTTCATGCAAATTATTATTCGTGGATTTTATGTCAGTAAATTTAGAAATGATGCAGATTCAGTCTACTAAGTGATTACAGTTCAGACCGAATTATTAACTAAGTGTGTGAATTAAAGTAACAATAGTATTATCCTTTTTAGAGCAATATTTGTACTATTGAGTATCCGCGTGTAATATTACGAATAGATGGGTTTGGTCTGATAGGTATATTCAGGTTATTTCACAAGTTGCTATCTGCTTTCCTGTCATCCTCACATATATCCTCTATGATAATTCACTGTCAACAACAATAATCAGAATTAGGGGGTGAGTTTATTTGTATAATGCATCAGTAGATCGTCTTTATACTATGTACAGAGACATTGTAATCTATGGAATAAAATCAAGCACAGCAGAATACCTTACCGAATATATCTTCTCAGCTTTACATTTGGCATCACAAAACACAAACCATATCCATTAGATAGTGCTTTGAAGTTTCTATACCAGTTTGATGGATTTTGTGAAGTAGGGTCGCTAGCCCCACGGCCAACACACTCATTTCACACAGCGTTGAGAGCGGCAGGAAAACTAGCGAGCTAGTAAATTAGGCGAGGTCAATCCGTTAGACAGTTCGTACACAACGAATGATATTCACAGAGGTCATCAATGTAGTTGTCTAGTCTGAAGTGTACATTTTCCCTTTGCGTTAGCTTGTGAACTGATTCATAGCAAACTTTGATTTACAGCAAATTATGCTGAAGTCAGCTGTCATTCATAATAAACAAAATAATGAAAATTCAGGTGATAATTTTGTTCATGGTTTTTGAATCTGCCCTGTAGAAAAGGCTAAACAAGAATATGGTAATGTCAGCTTTCTGTTGAAACTAACCATAGCAAACTTCAGTGTTTTCTCCAGGAGTAAATTATTTTCACAATATAAAAATCACTTGTCTACATATGTCACAGCACTTTAAAAACCTGAAGGTGCAGGTTAACAATTCCACAATATTTCTGCCACAATTTTTTAGCAGCAAAATATTCTGGTAATGTCCAGTTTCTAATGAAACTAATGATTACAAGTGTATCGGCAACAGCAAATAGTAGACACAAAATTCAAACTACCTTGAAACAGCCAATCAGATGGATTCCACTTATAGGATCCATGATTTTAGAAGAATGACTGATTTTATTATTAATATAGCCTAGCAATGAGAATTGCGAATAATCTCTTTATTCATCTGTGTGAATGGCAAATATGCAATATTTTACCTAAGAAGAGTTTCAGTGTCGAGGAGAAAGTATCTTAAAACAACCATCATGTACGAATTAACAACTCTTACAGACTTCCTGATATAACAATGGTCGCATCTGACTGCCTAACCGTCAGTAGCCCGGGAATACTTTTACAGAGTCATTATCCCTCTATATGTTCATGGTTTATTCCCCCTATCAACTTATTTACCACATAGAAGTTAAAAGCTAACAAAGATTATGGACAGCTGAGCAAACTAATTGGTTTGGTCAAGATCATTTGACGTTGGTGTCTATTGTTTACTCTTGCCGAACTTATGGTTTTTCGTTGAAGTAAATTACTTTCATGGTGCCTAAATAGGATGCCTGCATAAGTCACAGTATCTATGAAAACTCAAACATCTGCTTGAAACGTTTCCAATGTATACAGGTAAATCAGGTAATGTAAAGTTTGTAATGAAATAGATAATAACACAACGTACTATTTTCTGTGAATGACCGCTCTTTACCGCATATATGGTCGTTTTTTTGAGTGAATGATGACAACAGTATGACGCATGAAAGTCGTTTCAGTCTGTGATGTTGCAGCTGTTACAAAGCTGTTAAAGCTTGAATTAGCAGGATTCATTGTTGTACGTTGAGTTCCGATAGCTTGTAACAAATGAAGCTGCAGCCAGGAAAATAAAATTAATCCAAAAGATGATTTTGACAGTGTGACTGTGCTATGAAATGTCCAGAGGCAATTCATTTTAAACTGAAGTTAGATCAAGTTCTTACTGCAAATCGGTTACTTTTCTGGTAAAGTTGAGTCCTACAAAATTTATCGACTACTAAATTTAGGATTTATTCACTTTGTTACCAGGAAATGAATACAAACAGTGGGCATTTTGTAAGTGTAGCAAGTATATAAGTGAAAGAAACGAGTGTATCATTTACAATCAGTTTAGGTGCATGTCACTCGTCTAATCGAAAACCAGATTATCAGGTGTGCTTTCCTGTCGGTAAGCCCTTCGAAATTTCGGCTGATCATTAGAAGATTGTTGAAATCACTTAGTAATAACCTCAAGCATGTTGTCCATTGGCATCTACACATCTCGTAAACCTTCCTGAAAGTCTGGTTATCTGTTATACAAGTGATTAGACACCATGTGTAGCTCCTTTAGTTTATCAGTAAAGAACCACATTAGAATATCAAAGAGCTCTCTGCATATCCAAATGATTGCACTTGCCCACCATTATCACACATCTAGGGATTAAAATGTTGCCAACTGTGACATAAACGCGACTGACTCATAGTTAGTTGGGCAAATATCTTGCAGAAGACAGGTGATATAACCCGAATATATAGTGTAGGTGTCAGTCTGTGACATCAGATAGTCTTCATTACAGTAAAATGCACCATATAGTGTGTTTTCAGTGAGATGTAAATGAAATATGGCTACATTCTACTCATTGAGGTTACGTTTCTATATCTCATGGTTTCGTGGCCTAAGAAGTGAATAAATTATGTCGAGACACGTTTTTATACAAATAATCACTAAACGTAAATGGTGAACGCTACGGAATACGATTCAACACTAATCACAATAAATGAATTTAACTAATACAAAGCAAGCATTTCAATAAAGCAAGAACAACAGTGGTTTGTGCAAAATAGTATGGTACCATCATTTATTTCGTCGGCTTCTCATCAGCTGCTTACAGCCTAAATAAGATGATGAGGAGGAGCCGACGAAATAAATGATGGTACCATATTATTCTGCGCAAACCACTGTTGTTCTTGCTTTATTTAAATTCATCAAGGAGAATAAATACATGAAGCAAGCATTTCAGTTTTGATTCTCATATTACATTTTGTGAGACATTTGTCAAGTTTTTCGGTAGTTCATCTGTGCGTCGGTGGCACAGTGATTAGGACTCTCGGCGACCATGCACATGGTCCCGGGTTCGATCCCCTGCCGATGCCAACCCGATAACTATGGTTGGCCTGCCAAATTTGGGCTACCGATATCCATGCTGAAAATCTCATACTTATACTGAAAATGCGGTGTGGCACCAAGCTGTAATCAGAAATATTAAAAAATAGCCTAAATGTTTACTACACCCGTTGCAAATATCTCTTGTCCTTCATTTATACAATGTTAAAATTTTAGCGCCAAAACGCACATTCACCTTATCTGACACACAATTCTGGTTTTCTTAGAAGAGTGAAGAGATGACTCATGCAACCTGCCAATCTAGGTCGTAATTCATCAAGAACTGCTTAGAATGTAAGGAGAGGAATAATACTGAATGTTAGTTTCCTTATGATTTAATAAGTAATTTGTTTCTTAAAACCGGTTCTATTTAGGTAACAATGTTACAGTTTGTAAGTTATTGCAATACTTAGTAGTCATTTCATATGAGAAGTGGTACACAGTGACATCCGAATTGTATGCTAACAGGGAAATGAACAAGGCTTTTTATGTCTACCCATTATAATATCCCTTTTGCACTATGAGTTCCATACTCACATTGATCGCTGCTTACTTCGGATGACAAGGGATTATGTAGCTAAAGACAGATTTAAATGGTTGCATATGTTTGCGTCTCAAGAATTTCTGATTGCACAATACAAAAATCCTCTGCACTGAACTCATGAATTAAATTGTCCACAATGGTTCATACTGATTTAGCCCTGATTCAGCTGGTCTTCTCGTCTTTCAGATGGGCATTGATTTATGAAATCTCATCGAATCTGAAACTGGTGTTCACATCTTTACATGACTTGGCAATGATACATGGTTTTATGTCTCGTATGCGAGTGCAGGCGGGGGAAACATGTTTAGGACTTCGATACATATTGATTCTAACTGAGGATTTTTGAAGAACCGCGTTGACGCGTTGCCTGGTTTGACAACGAACTGGGAACTTGAATATTCTAATTCAACTCTACCTGTACGCCAATCATCATATGAGTTGCGTACCAGACTATAATTGAAATCAGTTATATGTGCGGAGACGGACTATATCGTGCGCTGATACAAGCAGGACTCCATCCACTGCATTATGGCGTTAATTTGCCTCAGTGGAGATGTGCTTTCACTGTATCCTGAAGGTCCTGAAATCGATATTCGACATAGTCAGGAATGCGTATGGCTGGAGAGTATAAGACAGGAAGGAATAACTGTTCCGTTGATTAGTAATTTTCAAATGAGGCAATAATGGATTCATGTTCATGACGAAATCTAACATTCAGTCAACTGGATCTCTCGAAAGCAACAGAAGAAGCGCTATGCTCAGACCTATAGACCATTTCTGTGATTTAATTAACAAGAGAATGCAAGCATAAATAAGACAAGCACTTTATAGCCAAGTGAATATAAACACTAAACAGTTGAACGTCACTGCATATACACCGCTGGTACTAAGTTTTATAAATAAACTCATTATCACTTTGAGTAAAGTCTCAAAGTCTCCACCTCAACTTTGTAGACTTTGAGAAGGTCTTCAATAGCGTTGACCGCGAAGTAATTTAGGAACTACTCAAGTACTACGGCGTACCCCAAATATTCATCAACCTTATTCAACAGCTGTACGACAACGGCACATGTCAAGTGATCCATAACGGAAAACTCAGCGAAGCGTTTGGAGTAAACACAGGAGTCAGACAAGGGTGCTTATTATCACCAATGATATTCCTTATTGTGGTGGACTGGATTATGCGTCAGACAGTGGGAAACGAGAAGACAGGGATATCCTGTCCTGACCGACGTGAAGAACCTAGAAGACCTGGATTTCACGCGTGGATGATTTATGTTTGATGTCACGCAAAATCGAAGACTTACAGGCGAATACCGACAAACTGGTCGAAGACGTAGCAAAGACAGGAAGGACTCCAGGTGAACATAGACAAGACGGAGGTTATGAAAATAACCAACCAACAAAAACAACAGCAACATCCAGTGCCAATCACCATCAACGGGAAGGATTTGAAAGAGGTTACTTCTTTCACTTATCTAGGGAGCATTGTCTCAACCACAGTAGGAACGAACGAGGATGTCAAATCGAGAATTGGGAAGGCGATAAACACATTCATCAACCTGAAACCAATCTGGAAATCTTCGTCACTCAGCCTGCATCAACAACAAAATTCGGATTTACAATACAAACGTCAAGTCAGTTCTTCTATACGTATCAGAAACTTGGCGGCGGGTCACAAAGAATATTTCCAACAGCCTGTTGCAGACATTTATCAACAACTGTCTTCGCTGGCTCTATACTGAAGATAAGATTCCCGGAAAGAATCACCAACAAGAAGCTATGGGAAAAAACAAACAAAACAAGAACCAATCGCCAAACAACAAATATGCAGGAGAAAGTGGAGATGGATTGGACACTCGCTGAGGAGATCGCTGGGTGACATCGCGCGTCAGGCCAGTGCTTGAGTAGAACTCGAAAGGGAAGCGGCGAGTGGGACGTCCAAGGGAGACATGGAGGAGATCGTGTGAAGAGGAGCTGAAACAGAATGGAATAACATGGATGAGGGTGAAAAATACAGCAGAAGACAGAAGCAAGTGGAGGCGTGCAGTTGAAGCCCTATGTTCCACTAGGAACCCAAGGGAAAAATAATGTATATATATCACTTTGAGTAATCTTTCTGCATGACGTTTGTCAGGTTTTAAAATTTCCTGGCCGAATACATGAAAATGCACAAATTGCATATTCTCGTATTTCTATCCTGATGCCATAAATTATGGGCTATTTTACATTTAAGTAATGAACGCGAGCAGTATCACGTACAAACGTAAGTGCATATTACACACCGAATTTTTTCTAAAATACTTCAAAATTTTTACACCACAATAATCTTTGTATTTTCACTGCGTAAAACCTTTGAAAGCAGTTGGTTGTCAACTGTTTCAACAGACTAAATGAAGGTCATTCAGGCCAAATTTATTTAAATCCTGCATATATACATATGGAACTGATGTCCGTAAACGTTCTCTATTCAATAGTATCTATTCGCCCTATTTTCTTTCTTTGTATTTTATCGTCAAGGTTATCATTGCGAATTATAGTTAGAAGAGTAGGTTCACAAATCAACTAGTTAGGAAGTTCGTCATCTCATGAGACTCGCAAACTACCAGGTCACGCTAACAGTCATATTAAAATGCGTCTGTCACTCTCTGATAACGAACTGTTTATAAGTGGTATAAAGACGTCGATGTGGGATGCCGCCATTTTGATGAAACCCATTACTCTGCTTTACGGGTTTGCTTTTATCGCAGGTGGAATTTGAGTTGAGAATCGACCAGTGCCAAGTCACATTCGAGTAACTACCTTGAATTTTCATTGTGTATTCCTGGAAATTTTGTACGCCTTTCGTGTCTAACAGTTAAAGAAGGTATGTTGACGAATTTGTATTCATATACAATGAATAAATTATTATAATATTAGTGCGAAGAATAACTGTCTAAGAGCTATAGTGGTTTCTAATATCAGTATTGAGATTGCAAACTGTTAATATTCTTTCCTCATACGAAAATGGTCTATGTTTATCAATTATATGAGCTTATCATTCGATAGCTCTGCTACAGTTTGATTGTCCCTCAGCTGACCATACAGTTATCAGAAATTGATGAAGTTTGGGCATAAACGTATTCCTGAGGTTATTTAGCATTTCTTGTGAAAAGGTTTTTTTTTACTTAGGTTCATGTAGGTCTGGTGAAGATAGAAAATAATCTTTGAATCTTTGAAATACGTTCAAACTAATTGGCACACCGTCTACTGAAAATATCAGGAGAGTTGCATTCAAATAATTCAGGTAGTAACGCCACAGAAAGTTCTGTGAATGAAATGACCTGACTAAGACTGATTAATTGCGTTCGAAATGTTACTCAATAATTGTGACTGAATCATACTGTACTACTTCAAATAAGTGTTTATGATTTGAA
>OX235271.1:33168993-33237959 GCA_944472155.2 Trichobilharzia szidati | reverse complement strand
ATAGAGCTAAATGTTTTGATAATTCATATGTAGGGGTATTTCTAAAATCTACTATTGGTCTTATGGGATAACCTGGCTTATGTATTTTAATAGTACCATACATCCTACTAGCATTATTAGTTTTAGGCATTAAATTAAACCATTTTGACTCACCCAGTGACGGCTTCATTCTGCGTACTAATTCCGCTGTGGATTTTTTAACCTTATTCATTATTGTGTCTACGGGCTTCTTAATTTCCTCTTTGTTCATCGAATCTACACCCAACACGTGCAATAGGAATGAATCATCACTAATACCCGAAATATGGAAAATAACACTACCAATCAAATCAAGTGGAAATCAAGTGAAAAATAATGGAACTATATAAATGAATTTAGGAAGTCGTGTGATTACCTTGATATGATTATGAGCAATAAATTGTGCTCGAAACGTCATCAGTAAATATTACTGTATAACACTGTGAGACTCTATCAAAATAAAATTTACCCATAATGGAAGCATCATTTCAATTGAAAAGAATGAAATTCGAATTTTAACACCAATGTTTATTTAGTCAATGCTTCTATATGCGTCAAAAAACTTGACATATGCCTCACGGAAAACATTTCCAAAAGACTTCAGACTTTCATCGACAGCCACCTTCGCTAGCCTCATATTGAAGATCAGAAGGCCAGAAAGAAGTAGAAACAAGAAACTCTGAGAACAAACCAATTAAGAACCTGTCGTTCAACAAACATGAAGGAGAAAATGGAAATGAATCGAATAAACACTGCGGAGACTGTCGAATGACATAGTAGTTGAACAAGTTTTATCAGAACACTTAATTCTAACTGCATTATTTTCATCTAGATCAGTAAATTTACCTTCATGGCTTCTTTAAAATGAGAACTTCACAATTATCATACAGAAAAGTATACCTTCTTATTCACAAGTGCCGTTAAAAATTGTTTTTAAAAAAAAAAGGATTAAAAATCATAAAAGTGATGTTATTCACTGTCTTGAGAACATCCAAGATAATTGAAGAAAAAGACATTTTTGAGTGATATATCTTATTTTCCAGTTGATTATAATCCTGTAATTAGAACACCATTATGCATTCAGAGTATGAAAGAGACAAGATTTTGGACAAATGAATGTTTTGCATCCCCTTCTTATTTATTATTATTATCCGGTAACACAATCCACAGCCATCCGAGATGAAATCTATCAGCTTGATGCATCATAATGATTATACACCACCGTACCAAAAGTCAATTCGACAGTAATCTTTAAGATACATTTATTCTAGGCTTTGTAACAACAACTTTCAGGAAAGTGGACATTAGTGTGATGGATGCATTGAATTATTCTACCTCAAAATAACACTACACTGGGAAGGAATCAATTTTTATTCCACTGACTTATATATACACTTCACTTTTAGCCGAATAAAAATATACTAAAACAGGTGATTAGACGAACATTAATGGCATGCATACTCTTACAAACCTTTGTTCCTCTCGAAAAAATGTCATTGTTATTTCTTCTTTTCGCCCTTTCTGTTGTTGTTATTGCTGTCTTTGTGGTACAGAGCCACATTTGTTTTACTTCACTGTCGTAACCCACGGTGTGATTAGGTTAAGGGATGATATTTAGCACCGTTTGTCAGAATGGAATTGGCTTTGATACAACAATAACAACAACAGAAAAAGAATAATTAAGCCAAGCTAGGCGGTGAAATCTCTTACTATCTGTGAATGCAATTGTGCGCAAGTGTGTATATATATATATATATATACTGGTACCTGTTGCCGCTACCGTATTAAGATACTGGAGACTAGCGATTTCATTTAAACTGAACGCCATTTATGTATAACAAAACCGTCTAAATGTCTCTTAGAAAAATGACCACAGATATATTTGATCATCCTGAAGTGTTTCCATAAAATGTGTCTGTATGCGTATGGTGTGTAAATTCTTTTTCCCCGGTATTATTCCAGCTAAAGAGGAGAAGTCATAACGAAATCGGCAAGTAGCCAGCCACCTGACAGTTTGTTAGGTGAATTGCGTGTGCGTGTGCTTATATAAAAGAAAAGGCTTGGAGATTAATTATAGATTTTTTTAAAGTAATCATATGTGCCACTGAAAGTTATGAAATTGGTGCGCATGAAATAGGATATACAAAGTTAATAAAAACTAGCTACTGGAGCTATTCAGGTAGGTAGTTACCTGGAATTCTAGTAGGAAGTCATGACCAGTAGGGTGCAGCAGGTAGGGTGTGAGGACAACTACTTATGACGGATGACATTCGCTAGTGGTAGTGCCATATCGTGAATTGACAGAAACTAGAATTCATGGGCTGGCTGACCATTGGATCGAATCATAGTGGCTGCTGAATGGTCCATGACCTCACCTTGTAATCGGTAGATCCTGGGTCCGAACCCTGTCAGTGGTTGCCTGCTGATGAAGTGTCCCAAACTAGGCTGACGAAACAGCTGGCTGTCCAGTACACTCTACAGGTTTTCCAATGGTTCTCTAACCGATGTCAACTCATGATGAAATCCTGTAACCTATTCATATCTGTTTTAACTCAATTATTTTATTTTCCCGCTGACTGATTGAACCTAAATTTTCAATCTCTATTGTCATGTCAGCTCCTAGTACGGTGTCTGAGGATTAACATGAAGCAATTTGGTGGAAAATGAATAATCACTGACACCCTTGCACTAGGGGTGAGTCTTGTGCCTCTAATAATCTTGTGGGTAATACTTTGGCGTTTAAAACGATGGTGGAACAGCATCACTCAATAAAAAATAGAGGTATATCCATCTGAAAAATCCCAAATAGGCTGAATTGAGCATCATAGATTCCACTGCTAATTTATATCTACCAGAACTATCCACAGTTACCCAAGTGACTTGCAGAAATCAATGTAGAGAACAAATTCGCCAGCAGCACACAATATGAATCCAACCAACTGCGGATCGATTACATGCTTCAAAACTAGTGTACCTACTCTTAGATGAATAGAGGTTTGTTATATAGAATCCGCTTTCTGAAGTATAACTGAGTATATTTTCAAGCGACAGTACTGAGTCACAGAACTTATTCGTAGAATAAATGAAATACTGATGGGCAATGACCTTGCCGCATGCATATTTTATCAATACTGGTTAAGATTAGCTAAGTGGTGCTGAGAAAAGGCTAATTTTAAACTACTAGTTGTGTTTATCAGGGAATAAGGAAAGACGAGTGTCTCTGAAGTATTTAATTGATTATTTTTTTCACAGTTGCGCTAGGCACCCCATTATATTTTCGGTAATGAGAAAAATAGACTGCTGTGTGATGCAACAGACTACTTCAGTCATTTAAGCGGCTGATTATTAATTTTTTTATTTCTTTTACGTTCCCCAGTGGAACATAGAGCTTCAACCTAGTGGCTTGAAGTTTCTGTAGCAGTGTTTATTTTACACGATGGGGTTGCTAGCCTCATGCGAAACCTTTCCTCTTCACCAGCATTATTTCTGGTTTAGCGAGGTAAAGGAGTGCGTCTGTGGCCGGGGATCGAACCCCAGACCATGTGCATGGTCGGCGATCGTCCTAACAGCTGTGCCACCGACGCACGCTGATTATTAATGAACAAGGAATATTCTCTGTGATAAATTCGTCATCAGGTTCAAAGATGATAAATCCAGTGATGAACTGTTCCCTGTATGAAGCCAACTATATCAGGAGATTGCACACTGACAACTTAATTCTTCGTGCGCGGGAACACCTACTGACCAATGTGGCTAAATAAAGGTGTTGTTAAGACCATCAACAGTGCTACATTAGATCACCTCGTTCAAACAGGTCAAAAAGCTAGCTAGTATTGATTAAACAGTCTTTCTCTGTCATCTATCGGGTATCGAATAAATTACCAAAGGCATATTAATTGATTGAAGATGCTCATTTGATTGATTGGTTGATTGATTAATGAGCAAAGAATATGGTTTCCAATAAGTTCCTCTTCGTTTATTTTACTATAAGAATTAAAGAAATATTGTTATCAACAACATTAATACTGTTTTAAATTACGCTGAATCAACAGACAGGTTACGTTTCAATACATCAGTAAGAGACAGAGATAATATGCATTAATATATTACTAAACTGACGAAATATTAAATAAATTAAAAGTAACACAGAATTCATGAATTTATAGGGGTAGCTATGTGACAATGCCACATATCAGGTGATCCACAACGGAAAACAGCGAGGCGTTCCAGACACATATAGGAGTAAGACAAGGCTGCCTCTGCTCATCTACGCTGATATTCTTAATTATGGTGGACTGGATTATGCGTCAGGTTGTGATTGGGAGCGAGGAGTCAGGAGTACGCTGGACAACGGATAAAAAGACTCTGGAAGATCTGGATTTCTCAGATCACATATGTCTGATGTCACACAAACTCGTGGAATTACAGGCGAAAACCAACAAACTGGCTGGCAGCGAAGACAGGACTCTAGGTGAACATAGAGAAGACGGAGGTGATGAGGATAACCAACAAACCACAACAACAACAACATCAGCCAGCACCAATCATCACGAACGAGAGACATTCAAAAGAGGTTACTTCCTTCACTTATCTAGAAAGCATCGTTTCAACTACAGGCAGTTGGAACGGATGAAGGTGTCAAAGTCAGAGTTGGAAAGGCAAGATACGCATGCCTTCATCAACCTGAAACCAGTTTGGAAACGTTCTGCACTCAGTATAAGGGACAAGAGGCTCGTATTTTCAACAGCAATGTCAAGTCGGTTCTTCTGTACGGGTCGGAAACTTGGCCAGCGTGTCACGAAAAGGATTTTCAACAGGCCACGGCAGATTTACAGCTGCCTTAGCTCCATACTGAAGATTAAATGGACAGCCAGAGAGAATTAGCAACAAGAAACTCTGTCTCGGAAACAAATCAACCAAGAGCTGATCGCTTAACAAATATATATATATATATATATATATATATATATAAGAGAAAATGGAGATGGATCAGTGGGACATATATATTGAGGAAACCGTCGAAAAATATCGTGTGCAAGGCCATAGGTTGAGTGGAATCCTAGTGGGAAGCGTTGAGTGGGTCGTCGGTGCCAGGGTGACATGGAGGAAATCGTGTGATTTGGAGGAGGAGGAGGAAGTGAGAGATTGTGAGCAACCGTGGTCCAAGCTGAAGAGGACGACAGAAGATAGGACAAAGTGAAGATGTGTTGTTGAAGCCCTAGATCCCACTAAGAAATAGAGGGAATAATAATAATAGTATAATTTGAACGAGGCAGCTGGATGTTTCCGAGAAGGAAAAATTATATTCCTAGTGTGTAACAGGGCCCAATATATAACTGGTTCCAGATTCACAGCAGAATCACACTAGTTTGTCTTCATTAATCAAAAAACGTGACTTTATCACAGTATCTCTTCCACTCTTGTTAAACTCGTATGATTTCAATGAATTTGTAATATAGAATAGGTGATTTTGTGTAAAGAACTTAAAGTGAAAACACCTATTACATAATACATATATATAACACTTCTGTTTTTTTATACACAGAATCATCTGGTTTGGTGTGGGTATATTAATTACCATTCGACAGCTTTAAAACTGAATTATTTAATGAAATCTGGTCTTCATTTATCCAGAAGTGACTTTAACACAATTTTGATTAACACATGTAAACATTAAATGTCTCACTTACACTCACTCACTCACTCACTCACAAACACGCACATGCACACGCACATATAGACACTAACATAGTCAAATATGCATGTTTATGCAAATGGCTTTCGCACATTCTTGTATGTTTTCCTACAGTATTAATTATCAACATTATCATCATCATCATGATCATCATCATCATCACCATTCTGATGGATGTTTACACGTAAACAAAAATAACAAACACAAATAGATAAGAGTGATTCTCACTCCTCCTAACACTCTGATGAATACATCTCGCGTTGTTTTTTTAATGTTTTCCCCTCTGTATCACTTTTTATAACACACGCTTTAATAATAATGTTCTAATATTATTGTAATACATATACGTATATAAATACACACTGATTTGTACAAGTGCATACAGTATTGTTTTCAGTGAGTCTGGTTGTTTTGTGGATTGAGACGGCCCAGGAGTTGGGATGGGGTGGGGGAAGACTATAAATAGATCGGGGAGTGCACTATTTAAAAAGAAAAAATGTAAATATAAGCAGCACAAATTGTCAAAACACCTACATATACACTGTAAAAATTCATACCAGATGCCACATCTGTTTATTTCTAAACACACAATATCCTATGCGGTTAAAGGAGGTGTTTAGAAGTCAAAAATGTATATAAATAAATAAATAAAGTTGACACTATATAAATGTATGAGTCAAAGAAAATAACTCCCGTTTACATTGTTTACTTAAGAGGGTTTGTGTAACGCGTATAAATACTCATATCTTGTCAAGAAGGTTTGTTTATTTTACGGATTACACTTCATCCATAATGAAACGATTAATAATTATCATAATAATAATAATAATGATACACAATAGTAATAATGAGGCAAAATTAAGTGATACTTGAGAAGGTACCACATATTTACACATTTTTACAAAAGTTCATTTTAGGTTTACTTACTGGTGACCTACAAATCATTTCGGAGTAAATATAGAGAATAGTTTTGTATGTTTGTACTTTACCGGAAAGGTAGGCTATTTCTTCGGTGTATTGTATTTACAATAAATGCTTCTGAATTGTCTTGGATTGTGTGTGTTGATGGCACAGCGGTAGAATGCTCACCGATCACGCCTCATGTGGTACGGCGTTCGATCACCGACCACAGACGCACTCCCAAACCTCGTTAAACTAGTAATAAGACTGGTAAAGGGGGCCGTTTGGGCATTAGGCTAGCAACCCCATTGCTACTGAATCTTCAAGCCTCTAGCGTGAAGCCTACTGGGAACGTAAGCGAATAAAATAATAAATAATTGTGTTTGAATACTCTTTCAACATTGCTTGTAGCTTATCAGGTCAAAGTTTTTGAGTGGTCTTGTAACTTGAAGGTCCTGGCGGCATCGTAAGTGTGCACTGCTGAGGAGTCCCAGAATTTGATGAAACAGTTACCTAGTGCTCCCAGTGATCTCTGTCTCTAATCTAACAGCTGAAATTAATACAAATCCCATACTCTAAATATCATTCTCCAACTCACTGATGGCTACTAGATGAATTTCCTGAAGATGCAGCTGGAAATCATGACAAGTGGGGGCCACTGTGTCAAGGTGTAGGGTGGGATGCCTATGGAAGTCATTGGTGAGGGCAATGCTGTATTACGAATTGAAAAAGTTAGAGTACAGTGGTGATAAAATTTCAGTCAAAGTGACTGAACAATCAATAAGCTTGGTCCTATAACTTAATCGTCACGGGTACGATCACTGGCGGCGCCGCGAGTGCGCACCACTGAAGAATCCCGTACTAGGATGAAATAGCTGTTGAAAATCTTACAATTCTTATTAAAAGAAGTGAGAGAAGTGAAGACTATCGAAGTGATTTCGTTGTTTTGTAAAAAGTTAATGAATTCAGCCATTCATCAATATACTTAATTTGACAGATCTTTGATCTGATGTTCCGATCACATTTAGTGATTATTAAACTTTTTACGAAACCACCTAAATAACCACTGGCCCTTTAGATTATCTAGATATATTTGGAGCTGGTATCGTGTTTGAGAAAAGGTAGTGAATTCGGTTCACTTTTGGTGAACCTTCTAAGTAAGTAAGTATGAAGTATAAGTTTGTGCTCCTTGATTACCCCAGATATATTGTTTTTCCTTCACGTTCCCAGTGGAACACAGGGCTTCAAGCTAGAGGCTTGAAGTTTCTGTAGCAGTGTTTCAATTTTTACAGGATGGGGTTGCTAGCCAGCCTCATGCCCAACCTTTCCTCTTTACCAGCATTATTTCTGGTTCAGCGACGTAAAGGAGTGAATCGGTGGCCGGGGATCGAACGCCGGACTATGTGCATGGTCGGCGAGCGTCCTAACAGCTATACCACCGACGCACACACCATATATTACCACGAACTTATTACCAACCAGTGTCATAGGTTACTATCTCTTTGGTCTGTTCACATTGGATATTTGATGTTTTATAGGGGGTAAACATACCAGACACCCTAAATTAATACTGAGTGAACCAAAGATTTATTATAGTAAATACTTTTGGTGTAAAATATACCAAACCGGATTTCTCAATTGACTCTATCCCGCATGGAAAACCCATGAAATAACTAGTCATTAAAAACCTATGCTCAAAAATAAAGCTACTTTAAGTTGACAAGACTGTTATATAGACGATTATATTAGACGTGAGATAGACATAATCTCCAGTTATGTTGGAGGAAACCAATCGAATTAATTAATTACTAAAGGCCTCTATATATACCAAACAATCAAAGAAGAAGAGGCCATTACAATTCGAGGTATAACAAAAGGAGCTGTTTGTGCAAAAGAAACAGGTGCAGTCAGTCTTTGTTGTGTGTTCCTGGCCTGCTGTCAAACTTTAATAATCTTAAATTCTATGTCAAATTGTCTAATTTATTTGATATTCAGCTAAGTGTGTTATATTAATGCATATTATCTTTCTCTCCCTTACTGTTGTTTTTGACATGTAATCTGTAATCAGCGTAATTTAAAACAGTATTAATGTTGTTAATAATAATATTTCTTTGGTCATATAGTTCATATAAATGTAGACGCTGATGAGGACTTAGTTAAAAAGAGACGAAATCCTCAATTGCCTTATCTAAGATGAAATCATTCTTAATTTTGTAATAATGAAGACCATAATTATAGGTTATATATAGTAAGTACTCAAATCTAGGTTGATACACTTTTGAATTTAAACTCTGTATTACTCGAAAAATTAAATGCTTCTATAGTTAATAATAATAATAATAATAATAATAATAATAATAATTTGCTTTATTCCAGAAACAGTACTAGTGGTACAGTGTGGAATTTTCAGCACATATCTACAATATTTGCATCTAATTTTACAAACATTTAAAAGGAGTATTAAACAAACAAACAAAAATAAATCTAAAGACACCAACAGCAAAAAAACAGGATAAACACAAAATAATTATAAATGCGAAAAAGTACCAAGAAGTAGAAAGGAAAATAAGCATCATATAATAATAACTCAGTATTGGGTAGTGGAAGCTATGATATGATTATGCATGGTGACAGTAAAGCTATAGTCATACGAGAAGTTATGAAATGATATTTAAGAATGTTTATCGCCAAGATGGTCAGTTAATTTGATTGACAACTGTAAACAATCATAAATGGCGTTCACAACCAATGATTGTCAGTTTAATATTGCCGAAAAGTATAGAAAATAAGAAAACAACAACCACAAAACTAATAATTACATGATGGTTAATGACAGGACAATTTTGTAATACTCATAGTGCTAATAGAGTCGGAACCAGTGGATACACAATAGAAGGAATATAGTAAAGTACAAAAAAGGAAGCCAAAAGAGGAAGCCAATGTTAGTAATTTAGGTAGCTAAGTATGTTTGAGAAGAAGTTAACTATAGAATAGAAAATGAGAGAAATGAAAGAGCCTAAAATTATGTTGTTAATAACAAAGCAAGTCATAGGTTTCACGCTTAACATTGTCTCTGTCGCTTAGAACACGGGCCAAGTATGGTGTATGGCATCGTTGAGTTCCTGTACTTGGTTGTACGAGCATAGATTATTTTATACTGATTTCTGGTTCTACTTGATGAGATACAAGGCGAGAGTTGGGAATAGAGGGGGTGTTGGGGGTCGGAGAGTATGGTTTTTGACCATTTTTCGCATGTATTCAGATGCCTATCAACTAAAGTAGTGACGAGCTGACTGAGTTTTACACCACTAGTCCTACTAACTACCTTCAACATCCTTCTCAGGATGGCATAGTCCTTTTTCAGTAGACCAGGAAAGACTAACGGGGAGCAGTAAAGTAGAATAGGTAAGATACAAGAGTTGACAAATTGTGAAAGTAGAGGTTAGGTGATTCCAGATTGTCTAAGTTTCTTAATGTAGTAGGTAAGACAGAACACTTTCTTAGAAATCGTTAGGATATGAGATGTCCAAGTAAGGTCGGAAGATAGAACTAGACCGAGGTATTTAGCATTAGACTTAGTTTCAATTTTAGTCCCCTCAATGCAACAGTCTTCATGAGTACTTACTAGTGTTTGTAGATCTCGTTTATGCCTAAGGGAGAAGTCAATAGTCTGGCATTTTGAGGGATTCAGCATGAGACCATTTAGTTTGGACCACTCACTGATGTCCGACAGGAAGCTATTTAATTTGAGACAGTCTGACTGAGACTTAATGGGAAACGATACAGACGGGTCATCTGCATATTTGACGAAGTTGATTTCATCTGAGAGAGGTAAATCATGTAAGAAGAAGGAAAAGAGAAACGGAGAAAGAACAGCACCCTGAGGAACTCCAGCTTCAGTAAGCAATGGAGAGGAAGATACACCATTATATACTGTGTATTGCATCCTATTAGAGAAGTAAGAGTGTAATGAAATTATCACTGAAGTGTTGTCTACATTCGGAATGTTGTCAAGATGGTTGTCACTATGATCTATTTTCATAAAAATGAGCCATTGCTTTAAGAATTTATTTTTCAGCATTTTAGGAGTTTCATCACCAATGTTAGTTAGGTAAGTCAATGATTGTATATTGGTCAAAAACTTGGTTGATTGCGTCACGAAAAGCATTTCAAACAGCCTTTGAAAACCCTATATTCACGGCTGCTTTCTTTAACTCAATAATGAAGGAGAGGTGACCAGCCAGAAAGAATAGGCAACAAGAAACTCTGGAAATGAACCAAGAATCAAGAATCTACTATTGTTCAACAAATCTGTGCAAGATGATATCGCACATATACGAATAGGAAGCGATGAGTTGTGTTATGGGTTCAAGTGTGACATGTGTGAGGAGATCATGCGAGGAGACGAGAGTATATAGTCAATCATTGGGCGTGATGAAGAGGACAGTGAACAAGGAGATGTATTTTTGAAGCCTTATGTTCCACTCAGGAAACAACTGTGTGTATGCCTAACTATCATTTGTGTAAAAAGAAAAGGGAGTTGCTTAGTACATCTCTAGTTCTACATGTTATCAAACATTTTTTAAAATGTATATATGCAAGTTTTATAACACAGAAGAATGTTGTATTGCATACTACAGAACTATGATGTACAGAAAGAAAGTCACTTGCCTGACACGAATAAACCATTATGGGGTACTATGCTGTGTGTGCAATCATTGTAAAAGAAATGATGTTTCCAAGGTTTTCCCACTTGTCATTTAATCAGTAATGAGGCTGTATATTCAGAAAGTTATTTAACTTTACTTATCGGATACACTACTGTAAAATTCCTAAAATAATTTGTGAACTTATTCAAGATTTAGTTTCGTACAGATATTATTTTTATTTGGTGTGTTACTGACTACATTAATCATTCAGTGATACGGTAGAATACGACAGACTATTATTACTTTCTGTGAAGAGAACACTAAAGTTTAATTTTCACTCAAAATTAAGGTTGATTGGATGACACTGATGAAACTAGTTCATTCTAGTCGAGTGAATCTGAAATAACAATCAAAACGATAATAAAATAACTCTTAAGACTATAGAAGTTATGGGGATTTACAGTTCTGAGGGAATGATTTCAGGGGTAGTTGAATTCTCAGAGATGAAGCTTTCATCGTCAGTTTCTGTGTATGTGTGTGTATGTCTATAAAGCGTCTTTTACACTAACTCCAAGATGAAGCTCTTTCATATACATCATACTTCATGTATGTCGATGACCGACTGAAAGGTCAATGTATTCTCTTGGTAACCCGAAGGTTCCGAGTTCGACCCCCAGTAGGATCACATATATATGCGGCGTTGAACATTTCCAAACTACAATGAAACAGCTATTGTCCAGTACTACCTGGGGTTCTATTTTTTCTTTGGTTCCACTGATTGATAACGTTTCAGAATGAAGTCTAACATGAGAACTATATGAAATCAAGTTAGGAAGTAATTTAAATACCTTGATACGAGCTATCTAGTTATTTAGCTGATGTGCGTCGGTGGCACAGTGGTAGAATGCTCGCCATCCACTCCTCACATGGGCCTGGTTTCGATCTCCGGCCACGGACGCACTCCGAAACCTCGTTAAGCTAGTAATAAGACTGGTGAATTGAGGGAAGTTTGGGTGCGAGGCTAGTAATCCTATCCCATAAAAAAATAAACACCACTGTTACCGAAACTTCAAGCTTCTAGCTTGAAGTCCCTCAATGTTCCACTGGGGACATAAAGGAAGAAAAACAGTACTGTCCCAGTATTATAGTAGTACTTAAGAATACAGCAAAAAAGAAGAGATTAAACACACAAAGTTTCTAAACAGAACACTGTTATAGATAATAATACCGTGAATCTAATTTAATTATGTGTTATGTCTTATCGGATCAGGGCCTTGATATATTTCAAATGATAGGAAGATTAGATATATAAGTCTCATTAGGAACACTACTACTCAAGGCATACAGAGATAAAAGTACATCCGCTGAATGATTCTCATTTTTTTTTTTTTTGGAAAAAGAAGAGGAATTCAACACAACAAATAAAAATTGTTCACTACAACTTAATTTTTTAAAAACTTTTTGTTTAACATCATAAGAATAAATTCACTTACATATTTTGGCGCGAAATAACTCCTGTAATAAAGATGAAATCAATATCCCACCGAGTACAGTTATCAGAAATATATGTAGACGATCAAAATGAGCGCTGATTTTTGTATTGTATAGATTTATAAAGTGCTATCAAATGTCTTCTCTTCGAGGAATTCAATAATCAATCAAATGATGTATGTACTCAAGAATTAAAGTTCATAATAATGTTACTATTATTATTATTATTACTGCTATTGTCCTTTGTGTTTTTTCCCCGTCGACAAAGAAGTTTCTTTAATTTCTCGATTTTTCTTTTTTACTATTCAGAGAAAATATCAACTGTATTGTGATGATGTTGATGAGGTGAGATGATATCAGACAAAAATATCTTCAGTATTTTACAGGCTTGATAAAAATGTGTTAAGATTTAACCGATTTAAGTGTGTGTGTGAGAGCAAGCAACTGAGCCGGAGTAATGATGATGATCGATGATGATAAGAACAAGAAATTAATTAGATCTGCTCTGATAAGAGTAATCATGAAAAATAACTTAAATTAGGTGTGTTCAGTTCTAGTTCATAAGATGAGAAAAAATAGACTTAATTATTAGGAGGGAGAGAGGAAGAGCGTGTGTGTGTGTGTGTAGCCAAAAGGATGCGAATAATATATGAGTGCTTGTGCATTTGTTTATAATGCCTTGTATGCTTGTTTCATCTCATCGTCATCACGATTGGGTATATTATATTGTTAACGCTTATAGGAATGTCGCCCAGATCATTTCCACCAATCAGAATCAAGCTAACCAACACTTCTACCAGTACCGCACCACCACCACCTAATAATCATATTCGTAAAAGTAATATTAATAGTAGTAGTAGTAGCAGCAATAAGAATAATATTAATCT
The DNA here is from genome assembly GCA_944472155.2 of Trichobilharzia szidati. NCBI lineage: Eukaryota > Metazoa > Platyhelminthes > Trematoda > Strigeidida > Schistosomatidae > Trichobilharzia > Trichobilharzia szidati. The sequence goes on along the minus strand of OX235271.1, from coordinate 33,224,319 downwards.
ATAATCGTAACAATCAGAGAAGGGAGATGAAAGTAGCTACCTTAACCAGTTTTTATTCGCCTTCCTCCTCCTCCTCTGATTGTGTATAAATCTTTTCATGTGTGTGTGTGTATGTCAACCGATAATATAACGGACACACATTACTCTTCTTATCTAGAGAGAGAGAGAGAGATAGAAGTGAACAAAGCGCACCAATCCAATTCACATGGGTCAGATTAGAGATTTTACTCAACACTACTACGCCCTTATTGTTGATTGGTTAATTCAGCATTATCAGTAATTTACATCTTAGCCAGTACAGATTATCAATACAGATTAAAAAAAGTTAGAGAGATTCAGGGGGAAGATATCCGTGGAATGGAATCATATATCTACTACAATGTGAATTGTATGTTGTGTTATTTTGTGTGTGTGTGTGTACACATGTGTAACGGACAGAAGAAGAGGCAAGGCAATAATATAGAGGCGAAAAATATATATGGATAGCCAGAGAGATAGAGCGAGGCAGAAAAATTTCTAAAGAGAAGAGACTATAGCAGAAATTTATATAATATTTAATGGACATAATTAAGACAAAAAAGAACAGATTTCTATAAAATAGAATGAAGCTGTTTTTATTTTCCTATTTTTCCAGATGAATTTTCTGCATAAATATGATTATTGATTTGTCTAATGTAATAATTTGAAAAGTGTAGCTTTTATTGGTATTGCTGTTGTTGTAATGGCCATTTAAGATTTGTTTCAAGTTTGGGTATGAAGTGATCTCAGTTAGAGCTGCAATGAAAGTCAGTACTAGAGTACTGGACAGTTATTTCGCCCAAATTAGAGACTCATCATCAGTATGAACTCGCTGGTGTTCGGACATTGGACCTTCCGGTTACACGGCAGACTCGTAGAGCATTCAGTCACTGGGTCCTGACTCCATGCCCCATGAATTCTAACTTCTAGTGAGAAGTTGTGACCATTGGAGTAACCCTCGGTTGGGGGGGGGGTGAGGACACTAGTTACTGATTACTTAATGTCCAGTCAAAATGTCTACATTTTTTAAAAGGTATATCTAAAAATTTGTTACTTTGATCGGACAAATGAAATTTACAGTTTTGATTTTTGATTCATGTTATATGATAACTATTCATCCATTGTGTCCCGTTGTTTCAAACGGAACAAACGTTAAAAGGGCAGACATCTTCTGATGAAGATTTGTAGATATCTGTTCTTCTGGGAGACGGTTATGAAGTGTTTTCCTTCTGGTATCTTCAGGATAAAGATGGTAATGTATGTTTTGGTTCTTTTGAATAGTGTTCGTATGTAGCTTTTCTTTGTGTAGTTTGGCATGATTATTGTTGCTAGTGAGTGAGTGAATGTTCTATCTGTATTAAATGACTTTTGCAAACATCACATTGGTTACAGGACTTCATCATGTGCTGACATCGGCTAGAGAATCAGTGGAAAACCTGCAGTGAGTACTGGACAGCTGTTTCATCCCAGTTTCCCATTAGAAGTGGGAAATCGTGACTAGTAGGGTACAGGAGATCGGGTGCGACTATGTTATGAATTGGCAAAAGTTGGAATTCAGAGGGCTGGCCATTGGACCGGGTCCCAGAGGCTGCTGAATGGTTTACGAGCTAGCTCTCCTTGTAACCATAAGGTACTGGGTTCGAGCTCTGTTGGGGGTAGGGTGCATACTGATGAAGAGTCTCAAAACTAGGGTGAAACAGCTTTCCAGTACTCACTGCAGGTTTTCCAATGATTCTCTAACTGATGTCAGCTCATCAAGAAATCCTGTAATCTGTATTTCTAATTTCCTTGTGCTTTTTCTCTTAACCAATACATCCAAAAATGGATATCCATCTTCTCTTATAGAATCAATATTCTCAAGTTCACTGGTGAAATTGACATCAGTTAGAGAATCAGTGTAAAACACAGAGTACCAGACATATGTTTTATTAATATTATTATTATTATATCCATTAATTCCTAGAGGAACATAGGGCTTCAACCGTGCGTCTCCATTGCCTTCGGTTCTCTGCTAGAGTCTTCACCTGGCTCCAAGTCTGCCCACACGCTCTCATCTCCTCTTCACATGACCTCCTCCAAGTCACCCCACCTACACACTGACGACCAACTCGCCGCTTTCCTTTCGGCCGGGTTCCACTCGAGCAATGGCTTGTCCAGTGATGTCACTTGATGATGGTTTGTTTCCTCAGAGTATGGCCAGTCAATCCATCTCCATTTCTTCCTACCTATTTGTTTCACAATCGGTTCCTGCTGAGTTGGTTCGCTCATTGCCAGAGATCCCTATTGCTGATCTTTTCTGGCCGGCCATCTGATCTTGAGCGAAGTATTGAGCGAAGACAACTGTTGATGAAGGTCTGTAGTTTGTTTGAGGTGCTCTTTATGATGCTCTGGCCAAGTCTCTGACTGACTTTACATTGGAGTTGAAAATCCGGATCTTATTTTTGATGCTGAGTGGTGCTGTTGACCTCCACACAAACTTGAGAGTAGTGAAAGCTTGTCTTGCTTTTCCGATTCTTGCTTTGATATCCCCGTCAGTTCTGTCCGCCTATAGTTGAAACGATGCTTCTCAGGTAGGTAAAGGAGGTTGTTTCTTTCAGGTTCCTTCCATTTATGCTGATTGTTGTCTGTTGTTGTTGCTGTTGGTGGTGTTGGCCAGGAATCTTCATCACCTTTGTTTTCTCTATGTTCACCTGGAGTCCTGTCTTCTCTGGATGCTTCTTCTGCTAACTTGTTGCTTTTCGCTTGCATATCTTCCAGTTTGTTGGAAATCAGACATATATCACCGGCAAAACCCAGATCCTCCAAGTTTTTGTGTGAGTCCATTTTGTGCCTGTTTCCTCATCGCCCGCTGTTTGTCGCATTATTCAATCTACTGCAATCAGGAAAATCATTGGCGATAGTAGTCAGTTAGCTTGTCTTACTCCTGTCTTCACTTCGAAGGATTCCGTAAGTTTCACGTTGTGGATTACTTGACATATGTTTCACGGTTGAGCTATATATATCACTAACTGGTAGAAGTTATAATTAATGGACTGGTCATTAGATTCGGCTACAGTGGATGGACGGTCAAAGAGCTCATAACCTCATAACCTCAAGATTCTAGGTTTGATCCCAGTTGGAGTCATGGATGCGTGAAGAGTGGAGTTTAAACTAAGACGAAACAACTGTTCATTAACTCCCTACTAGTTTTTAATGGTTCTCTAAATGATGTTCAAATCAATTAAATCCCTGCAAACTAACATTTTCGAATCGATTTCTATCTAAAATGTTACTGACAAGGCTTTGACTGCATTCGAAATCGTTTCTTCCAATTGTAATGAAGTGTCATTCGCGTAAAGTATCTAGAGCTTCAGTTGAAGTATACGAATCACCAATGTGTGACGGGTACCCCTGTGTTTTATTTTACGAGTTATCGATTTAAGTCCTTGACGAACAACTTCAGCAGTTAATTATTTCAACTTCATCAAGTTGGGGGAACAACTACGGGATTTTTTCCTTCTCTCTGTAACCTACACTTAGTAGTACATATCCGCTTAGAAATAATGGTGAAAAAATATTTTTTTTTTTTTTTTTTGATTTACAGCTTGATTTCCACACCGTATTTTCAGTACAAGTGTGGAACTTTCAGCATGGATATCGGTTGCCCAAATTCAGGCATACCATAGATATCGGGTGTGCGCCGGCAGGGGTTCGAACCCCGGACCATGTGCATGGTCGGCGAGAGTCCTAACCATTCTGTCTAAATATTACTTTCTAAGTCTTGCATAGCATTTTAATTTCTCCACTTTTCCTTCTACATTTTTTAAAACTCTCATATAATCATAATAGCTTTAGCAACGAGGAAACAGGCCTAAAATGGACCCAAACAAAAAACTTGGAGGATGTGGGTTCGGCCGGTGATATATGTCTGATTTCCAACAAACTGGAAGATATGCAAGCGAAAAGTAACAGGTTGGCAGAAAAAGCATCAAAAATAGGACGAAACAGCTGTCCAGTACTCCCAGGTTTTCCAGTGGTTCTCTAACCGATGTCAGCTCATGATGAAATCCTCCATGCAATCAAACGAAATCCCTATAAAACCAGTACTTGAAAATAGGACTTACCTCAGATGAACATAGAGAAAACAGAGGTGATAAAGATTCCTGGCCAACAACAACAGCCACAGTAACAACAACAGACAACAGTCAGCTAGCATAAATCGGAGAAATCTGAAAGAAGCAACCTCCTTCACCTTCCTACCTACCTACCAACCTACCTACCTGCCTACCTGCCTACCTGCCTACCTGCCTACCTACCTACCTACCTACCTACCTACCTACCTACCTACCTACCTACCTAGGAAGCATCGTTTCAACTACAGGCGGATGGAACTGATGAGGATAACAAGGCGAGGATCATAGGGAAAGCAAGACAAGCTTTTATTACCCTCAAGTCTATGTGGAGATCACTAGCACTTAGCGTGAAAAATAAGATCCGGATTCTCAACTCCAATGTGAAGTCAGTGCTACTCAGTATATTGATGACAGACTTGGCACGGAGTCACGAAGAGCACTTCGAACAAAATACAGACCTTCATTAACATCTATCTGTCTTCGCTTAGTACTCAAGATTAGATGGTTAGAGACGATCAGCAATAGTGAAGGATTTCTGGGAGCTAACCAACCCAGCATAAACCAATTGTGCAGCAAATATGCAGGAAGCAATGAAGGTGGATTGGGCTGTACTCAGAGAAAACAAACCATCAAGTGACATCACACGCCAGGCCATTACTCGAGCAGAACCCGAATAGGAAAGCGGCGAGTTGGTTGTGAAATGGAGGAGGTCATATGAAGAGGAGATGAAAGCATGTGGGCAAACGTGGAGCGAGGTGAAAACGTTGGCAGAGAACCGAACGCAACTGAGATGTGCGGCTGAAGATCTATATTCCTCTAGGAATTAAAGGAAACAATAATAATATTAAATTATCCATGAGATTTAGGTATACAATCTCTAATGAAATAGTTTATGGATCTTTAAGACACCTACTTTCACAATAAAACGTTTCTATATAATTACTGTTCAGTATTCTGCAGTTTGTTTCTTTCCAACCAGTAGTATGTTCACATAACCGAAGTCAGATTTCCAAGTGTGTCAGTTTGTACGAATATGGTTGATTCGAAGTGTGATCACCGACTGATGAGAAGTTAGAGGACCCTCTGAATGAATGAAAACCGAGGAGTCATGGACAGCTGATTTGTCCTACTAGTGGGAGACTCCTCATCAGTACACACCCAACGATCCCACTAGGGATCAAAATTAGGATCTTGGGGTTACACGGCGAGCTCGCTGACTGTCCACCCACTGGGACAGAGTTCAATGGTGTATTAGTTCTTAATTCTGTCAATACCTGATTATTAGCTCCATTGTCAGCCAGTGACCCTACCTGGAGACGCAGTTGTCTGTGACGAAATTACTGTCCAGTACTCCCTTTGTCTTCAGTGGTTCTCTAAATTCCATCAATCCCTGATTAAAACAGATGCCAGATTACATTTTTTTGTTAATAAATTCTTGTCTAAATGTAAAAATTAGAACAAGTTGTTTTATCTGTGGATGAATTTTGATCAACTAATAGAGTAAATGCGTTGGTGGCACAGCGGTTAGGACGCTCGCCGACCATGCACATGGTATGGGGTTTGATTCCCAGCCACCGATGCACTCTTTTACCTCACCAAGCCGGAAATAAAAGCTGGTAAAGAGGGAAGATCGGGCATGAGGCTAGCAACCCCATCCAGTAGAAATAATCGCCACTGCTACAGAAACTTCAAGCCTCTATCTTAAAACCTTATGTTTCACTGGGATCGTAAAGGAATTAAAAAAAGTAGATTAAATAACATACTATGGAGACGAAATCCAGAAGTTCAGTTATTTAGTAACAGTGAGTAAGCAAGTGACGGAAAACAATTGACTCTAATTATTCCACCTGAACAACTCATGCTGTCAACAAATTGTGAAGAAGAAACAAAAAAAACGCCAACAGTTAGTTTTATTACGGGATTTCTGATGGGTCTACTCTTTTTGTCTCTCTCTAGAGGGAAAGGGATCGTGTAATGTCATCTGTGAGAAGATTTCTAGCGCACTATGAATCTCATCTGACGAGGATATCAAAGCAAGAATCGGAAAAGCAAGACAAGCTTTCACTACTCTCAAGTCTGTGTGGAGGTCAACAGCACTCAGCATCAAAAATAAGATCCGGATTTTCAACTCCAATGTGAAGTCAGTGCCACTATACGGATCAGAGACTTGGCCAGCGCGTCATAAAGAGCATCTCAAACAAACTACAGACCTTCATCAACAGTTGTCTTCGCTCAATACTACTCAAGATCAGATGGCCGGCTAGAAAAGATCAGCAACAGCGAGGGATCTCTGGCAATGAGCGGACCAACCCAACAGGAACCGATTGTGAAACAAATAGGGAGGAAGGAATGGAGATGGATTGGCTGGCCATACTCTGAGGAAACAATCCATCAAGTGACATCACTAGACAAGCCATTACTCGAGTGGAACCCAGCCGAAAGGGAAGCGGCGAGTTGGTCGTCAGTGCGAAGGTGGGGTGACTTGGAGGAGGTGATGTGAGGAGATGAAAACGTGTGGGCAGACTTGGAGCCAGATGAAGAGTCCAGCGGAGAACCGAACGCAATGGAGACGCGTGGCTGAAGCCCTATGTTCCTCTAGGAATTAAAGGAAACAATAATAATAATAAATCTCATCATACCACATGTAGGTTTCTCAAATCTTTATTGAATCGGTCAGTAAAATAGATAAAGGAAATTTTGATTAAGCCCATTTGACTTGATTTCAATGTTCTTTTTACGAAATAAATCGGGTATGCACAATGTACTGATTTTATTTTTTGCATGCAACTGGCCCCAAGATTCCCCATAAGCTTTCACCTTCCCCTTAAATGGTCGCCTCGATGTCACCACTATCTCACCTCTAACTAGTTGTTTTTCATTCGGCTTCCACTCCAGCGATATCTTGGCTTGCTTATGATGTCACACAACCGTCTCCTCAGCGTCTATCCGATGCATCTCCATATTTTCTTCGGAAAGTATGCTGAGGCAATAGTTTCTTGACTAGTTCATTGCGAGATTTCCTTGTTTCTAATTCTTTCTAGCTGACCATCTGATATTCATTATGAAGCCAATGAAGGCCGTTTTTGATAAAATGTCTTCGGTAGCCTGTTAGAGATGTTCTTCGTGATTCACTAAATTTCTGACCTATTTAGAACAGCTGACTGACTTGACATTGGCGTTGAAAATCAGAATCTGTCATCTATTTTGAATTCGGAAGATTTCCACACTGATCTCAGAGTGATAAAATTCCACCCCACCGTTCCGATCCCAGATGGTCTTGACACTCTCATCCATACTGTCCACCTGCAGTTGAAACGATGCTTCCTGACGAGATAAGTGAAAGAAGTGACCTCTTTCAAATTTCTTTCGTTGACAGTGATTAGTGCTTGTTGTTGTTGGTTGGTTGGTTGTCTTCATCACCTCCATCTTCTTTGCGCTCACCTGAAACCTTCGCTGCCTGACTCTTCTGGCCAGTTATTGATTCCTGCCTGTAAGTCTTCTAATTTATATGACATTAAAGATAAATCGTCCGTGAGGTCCAAATCTTCCAGAGACTTCTTATCGGTCCAACGAGTTCCTTTTGAGAGCCATACATAAAAATGTGCATTTTATTTAACATTACAATTTCACTAGATTATTTTAAATTCTAATGATAAATATAAAAATATCATTTCAAGTAATAAAGAATAAATAGATTTCAGACAAATTATATTCTTCGATTGGCTACCCCACTAAAATAAGTCACCATTAGGATTTTTATAAAAGATTCACACTACTACCTTCTATTTGAGTAGCATAAATAATTTGTGAAAAGAAGTAAAAAATTTCTAGCTTATCAGGAGGTGGTAGTAAAGTGGAAATACTTTTCGTTGAGCATTATGAGCATTCATTTCTTTTCTATGCTATCGTATATCAGAACTTTTTAATATGTTAAATTTATTCATATACAGAAATTATGACCACGTTAGGAGAAAAATCAGAAAAAGGACAATATTCATGAAAATAAATTCATTTTGGTTGTTGGTAACGAGCTGTGGAATCAATCCAGGATGGACAGTTTGTCCTATTTAGAACTTGTCAAATGGATGTCTCTGATGGTGTTCCCAGTGAGACTCGGAGCCTTGCTTGGCTTTTTAAACGATGGTTTCAAGGTCCGAATCTCAGTGGGAACATTATCACTAACTGGGAATACACGTACCAATAACTAACCAGTCCCCCAAAAACGAAGAAATGCTCATCCTGCACTCCACTTCTGGTTACCACTAACTAAGATAACTTCAAGTTAATCCATAGACATCGTCGAAAGGTCCTCACAAGAAGTCGATATTGTCAAAGCCACCGAACATTTCAGTCCAATATAACCGATCAACCGTAAATATAAAATTAATCTAAAGTCAAATATCTTATCATAAGAGGTCGACTATGTAGTCCTCGTTATAATCAATGTAAATTGTGGTCTAATGATAAGGTGTAAATATGAGTCAAGAATGGTTTTTAAGTATCACGTATTGCACCAACGACTGACTAAACCTCAATGAACTTCTTATGAACTTCCCTATTTGTGTAGAAGGCTATATTAAACTATTTTGAGCTTCTTGTGTTATAAAGATTAAATGCATGAGACAAGGAGTTTTTTAGAACCATAATCTTGTCATCAGCTGTGTAGGACATTTAGATTTAAATATTGTTAAGCTTCATCATATGACAAGTACATGATCTACAATTAATGCGACTTGGAAATTAGTTGGAGGATTTCATCATGAGCTGACATCGGTTAGAGAACCATTGGAAAACCTGCAGTGAGTACTGGGAAGCTGTTTCATCCTAGTTCGGAGATCTTCAGCATTACACACCCACCAACAAGGGTTCGAGCCCAGGGCCTTTTGAATACAAGGCGAGCTCGTATACCATTCATCCACTGGGACCCGATTCAATGGCCGGTTCATGAATTCTAACTTCTACCAATTCGTGATTTAGCGCAACCATCAGCCATCATTGGTAGGACATCTATCCGCACTCTCGGACTGGATGGATCTCACTGGTCACGACTTCTCACTAGAACTCCAAGAAACACCATCCTGTAGCAAGTCACTAGATAGCATCAGATCCGTACAATTTTGTTAAAGTGAACCAGAGTCATTCCAACCTTGGACTGTCTCCGGGATATGTTTTTTCGGGGGTGATTCTTCCTGACAGAGTTTTGATCGCACCTCTTGATTTTCAGGTACAGCTAACAGTTGAATTTTGGTTAACTTATTTTGTTCTACAGGTGCTTGTTTTGTACTAGAGACTTCTCTGATCTGTTTAGCTGCCTAACGACATTGTTGAGATTATTTTGAGTTTTTGATGTTATTATTATTGTTAAAACTTGGAGGATCTGGACTTCGCCGATGATATATGTCTGATTTCCCACAAACTGGAAGACATGCAAGCGAAAAGCAACAAGTTAGCAGAAGAAGCATCCAGAGAAGATAGGACTTCAGGTGAACATAGATAAAACAGAGGTGATGAAAATTCCTGGCCAACACCACCAACAGCTACAACAACAACAGACAACAATCAGCATAAATGGAAGGAACCTGAAAGAAACAACCTCTTTTACCTACCTGAGAAGCATCGTTTCAACTACAGGCAGACGGAACTGACGAGGATATCAAAGCAAGAATCGGAAAAGAAAGACAAGCTTTCACTACTCTCAAGTCTGTGTGGAGGTCAACAGCACTCACCATCAAAAATAACATCCGGGTTTTCAACTCCAATGTGAAGTTAGTGCTACTCACTGTACGGATCAGAGACTTGCACAGCCCGTCATAAAGAGCATCTCAAACAAACTAAAGACCTTCATTAACAGTTGTCTTCGCTCAATACCACTCAAGATCAGATGGCCGGCCGGCTAGAAAAGATCAGCAACAGAGATCTCTGGCAATGAACGAACCAACCCAGCAGGAACCGATTATGAGACAAATAGGCAGGAATGAATGGAGATGGATTGGCTGGCCATACTCTGAGGAAACAAACCATCAAGTGACGTCACTAGACAAGTCATTGCTCGAGTGGAACCCGAAAGGGAAGCGGCGAGTTGGTCGTCAGTGCGAAGGTGGGGTGACTTGGAGGAGGTGATGTGAAGAGGAGATGAAAACGTGTGGGCAGACATGGAACCAGGTGAAGACTGTAGCAGAGAACCGAACGCAATGGAGACGCATGGCTGAAGCTCTATGTTCCTCTAGGAATTAAAGGAAACAATAATAATTATAATGTACATTGTTGTTATTGTTGTTGTTCAGAATTGTATGTGTGAAGCATAGATTCACGCGTAATCGGTATAACGACAATATATATTCATACGAAGTATATCCATACGATAATTATCCTCACCATATTCCACACTTAAATTTAAGAAGTATGATTAAATTATCCAAAGAAATTCTTCTTCGTTCCTCTACCTTCAAAGTGGAACATAAATAAGGCTTCAAGTTTTGATCATTGAAGTTTTACTAGCGGTGGTAATGTTGTTTCTCCACGGTGCAATTGCTAGCCTCCTACATAGTCTCCCCTCTTTTCTAAGCTTACTATCAGGAGTGTGTCAGTTGGGAATTGGGCCCTGGACCATAGGAGGCAGGTAAACCAGTATTCTATCCATAAACCACTGACATACTACGCAAGGAAAGTCCTCTCCTTCAATAATAACACCTATAACATCAAGTGTAATAAACTGTAAAGTGTTTACTGCAGATATTCTTTAGTTGCTAAATAGCTGAAATCTTTTAAACAGAAATAATTAATTCACAGAAGATGCTGATTAAAAATCGATAGATAATAACCTTCTCATGTTAACTCCAACTGTATATACAAATTTACATGTATCTGCAGGAGCAGTTACATTGGAAGAACAGAAAGAAGGGCATACCTACGATTTTCTGAACATGTACCAAAAAGCTTACGTCTAAAGGGAACAAATACTTTAAACAGTGCCATCGCCAGGCATCTCCTCGACACGGGTCATGAGGTGGACGTCGAAAAGTCGTTCAAAATTATCAATAAGCAAAAGAGCTCAATTCTCCTTAAGTTTGCTGAAGCCATTTCCATCAAGCGCCTAAAACCTGATTTGTGCGTTCAGAAAGAAGCGGTTATCAGTCTTTCTTTGCCCTGATAACTGGATATTTTTCATCCGAATGCGAGATGCTGAAAAGATTTCATTGTGTATGATTATTATTGTTCGGAATTGTGTTTAATATTGCATATATATATATATATATATATATTATTAGTGTATGCGTATAGTGATCGATTGATTTTTGTTTAAAATGAACTCTGTGCAAGTATGTTAAAATTGTTTTTGTAGATACATTTAATAATGTCTTTGCCCTGTAAGCAGCTGACGAGAAGGCAACGAAATAAAAGATGGTACTATTTTATTCTGTTAAAACTGTAGTTCTTGCTTTGTTCAAAAATTTAAAAGACTGATTATTAGTGAATAAAGAATATTCTTTTCAAGAAATTCATCATCAGTTTCTACATTTATATGATCACAATAATTAAAGAATTATTGTCATTAACAACATTAATATTGTTTTAAATTACGCTGAATCAGTCAATAATATCAACAGATTACATTTCCAAAGCAACAGTAAGAGAGAGAGAGTGAGAGATAATGCGCATTAATACATAACACTAAACTGACTGAATATCAGATAAATTAAGGGAAGTAACACACAGAATTTATGGAATTATAGGCTCCACAGTAGGCCAGGGTAGCAGTAGTGACTGGCTGCACCAGCTTCTTATGCACACGTTGCTTTAAGCGGATTGCAGTGGACTCTAGATACCGGACACTCCAAAAAATAGAGACCATTCCACTTCGCTTAAATCAACCAGAGCTGTATGCGTGTGTGTGTGTATGCAGAAGAAACTAGTCTAGTCAGCCACTCTATTGTTACCCTTAGGCTTTTGAAATACAATCTGTCAAGAGTGCTGATTTAATGTTATTTGTTGTTTACAGGATTTTCATCATGAGCTGACATTAGTTAGAGAAACATTGGAAAACCTGGGAGTACTGGACAGCTGTTTCGTCCTACTTTGGGACTCTTCACAGTACGCACCCACACTGCGGGGTTCGAACCCAGGACCTTCTGGTTACAAACCAACACTTGAATATCAATGAGATGCTCACTAGCGACTCGCCCTATTCAGGTAGGTAGTTACCTGGGGTTCTAGTGAGAAGTCGTGACCAGTAGGGTGCAGCAGGCTGGGTGTGAGGACAAATACTCGCCGAAGACATTGGCTAGGGGTCGCGCTATGTCGTGAATTGGCAGAAGTTAGAATTCATGGGCCATTGGATCGGTTCCCAGTGGCTGGTGAATGGTTTACGAGCTAGCTCTCCTTGTAACCAGAAGGTCCTGGGTTCTAACCATGTCGGTGGGTGAGTACTGATGAAGAGTCCCAAACTATGCTGATGAAACAACTGGCTGTCCAATACTGTGTGCAGTTTTTCCAATGGTTCTCTAACCGATGTCACCTCATAATGAAATCCTCTAATCAATCAAACTGAATCTCTACAATAAAAAACCAATACGTGAAAATGTTTCTTTGTTTATTACCATCACACAAATGTAGAACCCGATGATGAATTTCTTCTCGAAAAGAATATTCACTATTCATTCCTAATCAATCTTTTATATATTTTAAAATAATTTTTAAGGATCATATACACTTAAAGATACTGTATAACTTGTTGTTGAATTTATAGTGGAAAAGAAGAATTTAGTATCCTTCCTGATTTTCAAAATTTCACATTCACTTTCTCCTTATACCTACCTATATGTATGTTGTGTGATGTGTATTGATGTGTGTATGTGTGTTTGTGTGTTTATGTGGACGCCATACACAATTCACAGTAATTACTATTACCTAACACTTGTTAATATGTTGTGTTGTAAGAGCAAGACTGACTGACTGACTGACTAGTTGTCAAAGTAACAAATAAAAAGCCTTAAGAGACAATTTTATTTTTGTCTTAAAATTATGATGTACAGCGGGGATTTCAAGTGGCGCTTTATTGCTTTTTATAATGTACATACAGGCAGTTGATTTATCTATTTAACTAAACCTGCTGTGTTTTATGTACAACAAACAGTTGTGCGTGTGTGTGTGTGTGTGTTAAATAGAAGCCGGTAAAGGGTATCACTATTGTTGTTATTACTGGTGATAGGCGAAGAAGGATAGATAATATTGTATGTATATGTAAATATACAGTTTCAAGGGGTGTATCAGTACACTATAGAGAAACAGTCACAAGATTACGATAATAGCAGTAATAATAATAATAACAATCAAAGTACTTGAAAACATAAATACATAGTGTGTGTGTGTGTGTGTGTTTATGTAACCATGCTGACAGCATTTCAGATCTTGTTAGTGTATGCAACAGTAAATAGCAACAAGAACAAGAACAACTACAACAATAACAGAATTCTATATGATGTTACCATGATTGATGAAAATGTTTTAAAATGTCGACCACTTCACTAGAAGTGAATTGGATAGAATTTTTGTGCACATTATTATTATTATTACTACTACACAATGCACATTAAACAGCACACACTGTATGGCACTATTCATATTATTATTATTGTTAGTAGTAGTAGTAACAGAGATTTCACTATGTACATCACTTGTCTGTTGTTCTTATACAAACAACTGTGTAATAAATTTGAATAATGTTCAGGGGAAAATGGCGAAAAAGAAATATTTCATAATATATCCACTTAAATATTTTGTCATTATGATGATAAAATCTTTATTATTTATTATTATTATTGCTTCCTTTAATTCCTACAGGAACATAGGGCTTCAGCCGTGCGTCTCCATTGCCTTCGGTTCTCTGCTACAGTCTTCACCTGGCTGGCTCCAAGTCTGCCCACACGTTTTCATCTCCTCTTCACCTGACCTCCTCCAAGTCACCCTTGCACTGACGACCAACTCGCCGCTTCCCTTTCGGGTTCCACTCGAGCGATGGCTTGTCTAGTGATGTCACTTGATGGTTTCCTCAAAGTATGGCCAGCCAATCCATCTCCATTTCTTCCTGCCTATTTGTTTCACAATCGGTTCTTGCTGTGTTGGTTCGCTCATTGCCAGAGATCCCTGTTGCTGATCGTTTCTGGCCAGCCATCTGATCTTGAGTATTGAGCGAAGACAACTGTTAATGAAGGTCTGTAGTTTGTTTGAGATGCAATTTATGACGCGCAATGCAAGTCTCTGATCCGTATGGTAGCACTGACTGACTTCACATTGGAGATGAAAATCCGGATGTTATTTTTGATGCTGAGTGTTTTTGACCTCCACACAGACTTGAGAGTAGTGAAAGCTTGTCTTGCTTTCCCGATTCTTGCTTTTGATATCCTCGTCAGTTCCGTCTGCCTGTAGTTGAAACGATGCTTCCCATGTCGGTAGGTAAAAGAGGTTGTTTCTTTCAGGTTTCTCCCATTTATGCTGATAAAATCTTAAACTTTTAAAATAATATGCTTCAAATGAATTGTTACTGAATAAAGAATATTCTTTTCGATAACCTGTTCTTCATCATTGGGTTCTTTTTTGTTTTTGTATTCATTTACTTTCCCAGTGGAACATAGAGGGGTTCAAGCTAGAGCATTGAAGTTCCTGTAGAAGTGGTGTTTATTTTTTTACAGGATGGGTTTACCTCATGCCCAACTTTCCGTCTTTACCAGTCTTACTACTGGTTTAGTGAGGTAAAAGAGTGAGTCCATGACCGGGGGTCGAACCGCGGACCACCTGCCTGGTCTGCGAGCACTCTACTGCTGTGCCACTGACGCACATCACCAGCTTCTACAGTTACTTATATGCATAATAGTGAATGAATCCGTGTTATTAACAACACTAATGTTGTTTAAATAAATTCGAATAAATAATAATGATAATATCAGTGGATTACAGTTCAACAGCACCAACATATAGCTCAGATGGATGATTTGCAATTCAAGGAAGTTCATAACACCTACGGTATGGAAACTTATAATTCATCAAAAAGTGTTTAAAATCGAGACGCAACACCAACAAGAAACCATCATCAAAGACTACAAGAAAATTTATCCTACCATATGTAAGCAAAAATATCTCTGAAAAAACAGCTAGGATACTGAAACCGTTCGATATAGATATAGCACACATAACACCAGCCAACACAATCACTTCATTCGATATTGGGCAAACCGAACAGATCCAACAGAAAAAGAAGATAAAATTAATACCATTCACAAAATAAATTGAATGTATGAATTGTAACAGACATTACATCGGCCAAAGTGGGCGCCTCCTTCTAATCAGAATCCAAGAACACAAATTGGCTGTAAAAAGACACGATATATATTCTTTCATGTCAATGCATGTAGACAATTATGGACATCAGTTTGATTGGGATGATGTCGAGATCTTAGACAAAGGAAACACCAAAAGTGCTAGGGAATTCCTAGAAGCCTGGTAGTCAAATGAATATGCGGTTGACAAACACGTTAATATAGACCAAATATACCAACTAATAATAAGTATATCATGTGACGAGAAAGTCTAAAATCCAAGTCAATAAAAAAATATGATCAATACAGATGTAAAGATGGTTACCTGGAGACGCAATTCTATCACTCATGAAAAATTTAAATCATTTCACTTTATGCTAAAAATTGCTCTGAAGATGTTGTCCAGAAGGATGACGAAAGCTCCGCAACTAAACCAACCAGCTCAGGGAACACTGCTAATTGCAAAGCATCAACATAACACTACACACTGAGTATCAGAAAAATTAGGAAAGATAATAATACAAATTCATGAATTTATAATCTCCATTGAAGGCCGGCCAGGGTATTAGAAGTGGCTGGACTTGCTTCTTATGCACACAGAGCACTGGTTGTTTCAGGCGAATCACGATAGCTTCTGCTGTTTACAGTATGCCGTACCTCAATGTTTTTGGCAATTTATTTGGTACCCGGTGGATGATATAGAAAGGACTCTCCAATGCTGGATTTGTCGCAGGTTTGGACTAGGTGTTCTAATATCGAGCTATTGGTGCTTCTCACTACAGCATTATGTAATAACACTGGTAGATGTTCCCGAGCACGAAAAATCAAATTCCTAGAGTAACAGCCAATATAACTCTCTCCACGAGATCAGTTGAATTGGTAGATACAATTGGAAGTGACTAGTCTAGGTACTTCATCTTTCAGTTGAGGAATTACCACCGGTAAAGTAGAAAATAAGACTTGTAGTTTGCCAGCATTCAACTTTCTTTGAACTAATTTTCTTAACTTCTTCGTATTTATTGCGCTAGGTATACCGCCCTTGAATCGCAGTCGTATTTATAAAGGCTTCTCGTTTACGGCTAGTGAATAGTCCTTTACAACTTTCTTAGTTATATGTTTCACTCAAGGTATCATATACAGTCCTTAGTTCATCTGAAATTACCTCTTCTGAGCATATAGTGTTGTGCTGCTATATTCTGACCAAACTATCGTACACGTATATCTTAGTACTTCTTCGAGTTTATAATTGTGACCTAACGTTGCGATTACTCGACATCCACAACGTAATTCAAAAGGCACTTGCGAAGGAATACGATATTGTATTATTGCAGCAATCAAAATTCAAAAATCGAGCGAGTAGAAAAGGTATCAATTGTTAGCATGCAAGATTAAGAGTAATAAACAAATCAAAGTACAATTACACAATGAAAGTATAGTACGATTATGAGTAATAAAATGGGTCACTACAATAGCTCTAACCTTGTGACTGAGAGTCCTTACAAAATTTCTTTTTTAATGGAGAGGAACAAAGCTATGGAAATGTGTTCATTTTCCTGTCTACTTGCTTTTCCTATGCAAATTTCTCTTTATACTACCATCTGGTCTTCTCGTAAGGAGGACATCTAGGAAGGCAGTTCTATTTTGGGATTCCTTTTCGCACGTAAATTTCATAGCAGAATGTACTTCATGCTCCGGATACTCAAAACAACAGAGGCTATCGCGATTCGCCTGAAACAATCAGTGCTCTCTGTGCATAAGAAGCAAGTCCAGCCACTTCTAATACCCTGGCCGGCCTTCAATGGAGATTATAAATTCATGAATTTGTATTATTATCTTTCCTAATTTTTCTGATATTCAGTATGTAGTGTTATGTTGATGCTATCGAATTGTAATCCATTGATATTATTGCCATTGGTTCGATGTTATTTAAACAGCACTAATGTTTTAATAACACGAATTCATTCACTATTATGTAAAAATATGTTACTGTAGAACCTGATGATGAAGATCAGTTTATCGAAAGGAATATTCTTTGTTCAGTAACCATTCTTTTGAGAAATTTTAGCGGGTATGTTTAATCAGTTAATATGTTTCTCTTTGTTTTATTTATTTTATTTTTTGGGTGATTTTAGGGGGATATAGGACTTCATACTTTCAGCTTCGATTTAAGAGTATGGTTACGAGTTGACGTCCGTTAGAGAAATATTGGAAAACCAACAAGAAGAAATGGTCAATTGTTTCACCTCAGTTTGGGACTCTTCATCAGTACACAGCCAGCACTGTTCGAACCCAGGACCGTCCAGTTACAAGGCAAGTTCGTAGACCATTACGTCACTGGGATCCAATCCAATGGCCAGCTGATGAATCCCAACTGCTACCACTTCACGATTTCGGCGCGACCACCAGCCAACATCGTCGGTGAGTAGTTGTCCTCCCACCCGACCTGGTGGACCCCATCAGTCACGACTTCTCACTAGAAATCCAATCAGCTTCTTCCTGTAGCCAGTCGCCAGCGAACATCAGACTAAAAGAAATCATACATTTGGTTCCATTGATAAATTTTGACAGAGAAAGAAATCAATTCTTTACAAAATGACTCTTGAAAGTCAATCTGATGTTCACTGGTGACTGGCTACAGGAAGAAGCTGACTGGATTTCTGGTGAGAAGTCGTGACTGATGGGGTCCACCAGGTCGGGTGGGAGGACAACTACTCACCGACAATGTTGGCTGGTGGTCGCGCCAAAATTATGAAGTAGTAGGAGTTGGGATTCATCAACTGGCCATTGGATTGAATCCCAGTGACTGAAAGGCCTACGAACTTGTCTTGTAACTGGAAGGTTCTGGGTTCGAACATTGCTGGCTGTGTACTGATGAAGAGTCCTAAACTGGGATGAAACAACTGCCCACTCCTCTATGTTGGTTTTCCAACAATTTTCTAACTGATATCAACTCGTGATCAAACTCTGAACAGATCAAATTCCTACAAACTAACTCCTGAAAGAGACTTTTAATGTAACAGTCTGACTTAAGTATTCTGTGTGAATACAATTCAGTATTAGAATAACCCAAAATGATGCAGTATGAATGACTGGATGATGATGATGCTGACAGTTGTCTAGGAGAGACACTGTCCAAGAGTGCACTGTGATAGCAATCCATCTAGAATGGTGGCCATATTACAAAGACGCCTGATAGATTTCAGTCTGCACCAACACCAACTACTAGATGGAATGACATTGGTTATACCTAGTGTCCAATAAAGGTAAGACAAAACTCCTAACCAGAAACAAAAGTTAAGGCATTGGACGTATAAAAAGTAATTTCGTGAAAATACCATTTGATTCCAGATATTTAAGTGAATTCTTATAGCCAAGAAGGGAAAATGTTCACAATGAAATTTAAACAGCTTTCCAATATCTGTACTTCGAAAAAGGATATATTTCATTTTAGTATAGAGGGTTGTCACACAGATAGATGCTTATGAAAAATGGTTCACAGATGACAACTACGCATGAATGTACTGATCACAATCTGTTGATCAAGAGTACAGTACGGACACCTAGTTAAATGGTAGGAGAGTGTTGTACACCATGGTGTTGTATAATTTTGGATTAAAAACGTTTGTCGGAGGTAGTTTGTCTATTTTATCAAACTTTATTCCATTCATTGTTCATAGTCATTAAACATAAATGATAAAAGTATTAAAATAAAAATAAAAGACCATCTAGATACACAGTACCATGACAGTGCAAACGATGTGTAGTTGTAAATAATTTCCCAAATTGAATAGACCACAGCATTATTTCCTCAACAATGGATGATGACCTTCACTGTTTAAGCCAGCTTTTTCACGTGGAAGTAAGAGGTCAAGCATCCAAGTTATTTCGAACACAGCTACAGATACAGCAATTTGCATTGTCCTCTTTTCTTCCTTTCAGGGAAACACCCAGAAATCCATTCTGTGGAGCAAGAGGCACAACTTCTATCAAGATTTGATATCAATAATGAAAAAAGACTATTTGTTTGCGAGAGCTTAGCTCGCGTTTCATAATTTCTTACAGTGTATAAAATACACGCTGTTATGGAGCTCGCATTCTGCTTTCCTTCCTTGCGTGACTGTTGCTCATTGTGTTATAGATCATTCCTGGACGATTCCTAGCTAGTTAAGCAATCATCTCGCCATTACAATTCTGATCCCGAAATATATCTTGTATTTTTGAAAATCAATTTGTCGTTTTGATTTGTCTTTGGTTTGAGTAGAAAAAATGCCCTGGGAGTTACGAGACAGGAACTTGCGTTTATATACACCTTGTCTTCCATAAACGTCAACATTCGTTGAAGAATGTCTCAGTAACCCCGAAGTTTCTTTTGCGTTCCATGAGCCTATGACTTATAAATCATTAGAGTTTTTCAGAATTAACTTGTTGCAGTACGAATGTTAATAAGAATGGTTTAATTATAGTTAAAATGGGTAGTGGTTAGAACGACAGTTTAATGAACAAAAACCACCGTTATTGGCCAAATTTTAAGAAATAGTGAAAAATTTTCTGAAATTTTCACTAAATTTATATACTACTGCAAAATAGTCAGTAGTTAAAGGTTTCCTTAAACATTAATTCCGTGATTACCACCCTCCACAAATAAGGACTCCATGTTATTTATAAGTGAATACATTTATTATTCTACTATACACAACAATAACTCCAGAATACTCACAAGTATGCTAATTAGAAATACGTGCTACATCCCACTTTTGTTTAAATTACTATTTGGTGGCTGTTGCAACTGCATTTCTACCAGCATTTTTTAAAACTCAAATAATTATTTGGATTTTGGGTGAAAGATATGCTGCCAATTGAAATTATGGATTTGGGGATAATGATGAAGCTGCCAGGGGAGCTAATTGCATCAAACCACAATATCCAGTTTTTAATATGTCTGATGAATTTGTACCCCCGATTACAAGCTATTAACTTGATTAAATATCATTCGTTTTAAGTACTCCAAATGCCACGAACTTCCATTCTTCATCTTCTATTGGCAGAAAGACGATAACTGTATCTAACCAGTAGGAATCAATGTGAGGATTTGTGTGCTTGCTTTAGACTGTCCTCTAACAAAGCTATCAATGAGATTTGGACTCTTCAGCGGAAAGTGCTCGATAAGTACTTACAAATAATTATTTATATCAAGAATCGACAACAGAAATAATCCATTTGTGTGCGAAAATCCCGGAAATTGTTGCTATTAACGGCAAATCTCTATTGCAAACCAACTTTTCAATCAACGACGACTGCACAGTGGAGTTTCCGATTGAAAATGAAGATTACTTAGAGATGCTAGAAGCATCTTTAAGAGACGATAAGAATGAGGGGATATTTTTGAGTTCGTGTACTTAATTCTCATATTTTGTAGACAGCTAAAATGGTTAGTTGCTTTCAGTGTGATCCAAATTTTTCACTTAAAGTCATGATGTACACTGTTCTCAAACCTGAAGTTTAAATTTCAGGGGACTGTGATTAAGTCCAACATTGTGCCTTATGCCTTCTATAAAATCATGGGATATAAGGTTCATTTATGAAGTATTTATTTCTGTAGCTGCCGTCAAGAAGGGTTGACGACATCACTGACAAGGCACGAAATCTTACTTTCATAATTTGGAAGATAGTGTCCAGGGACGTATGCTGAATAAAAGAGGTTAGTTAATATCGCAAAACGCTGACCTACTTTTGAAAACCATGTCTTAATCAACATGTAGTACTCTCAGCATCAATTTTTATTTCTAGGCAAATGAAAAAACCTTTGGAGGAAACAGTGGCAGGTATGTACATGTACACCTTTCTCAATGTAAATGCTGAAAATGTAATGAACAGACGTTTTCCTAATTTTGTATTTTGCTTATTCACAGGATGCTGCCAGTGGACTTGGACGGATTTGCAGTGACATTTCACTGTAATATTATAATATGGGATTCTCCAAACAGAAAATAGTGATTTCTTTCTGCAAACTCAATGAATTGTGTGGGCATAGTATACAGTAAATTATAATTATCAGCAGTGTTTTCTTAATGCGTTGAATACGTCGGTTTCTCCGGAAGAGAACTTGGGAAATGCCGAATTAATGTTCATGAACTGCTACTGAATGCGCATGGGAAGTGATGAAATGGTGCCAGGCAGTGCTGATTTAGGGCTGAAGTCAGGCAGAAAAAATTGCCAGTATGCTATGAACTAAGTATGGTAGTTCTAAAGTATTGCTAGCTGGTGCTGAATTCGGGCTTAGAGGGCTGAAATAAGGTTGAAAAACAAGCCAATTGGGATCTGAGTCACTTCTAAAAATGCATAGGTAAAGGACAGGGTGCTGAATTAGTGCCAGTCACGCTGAAAACCAGCACTGAGTTCTATTTTTTGCGCATATTCAAACCATTTCAGGAAAATTTCAGAATTTACTCATTAAAGAAATTCAGAGTTAGTTCACAGATTGCGAAATTCACTTCAGCATTATTGTTGGCTTGGGAATCTGAATAAAGCAAGCTAAGGAAGGCATCACCTTGCTTTGTAAACTTATGGATGTTTTCTTCTTTTACCAATTCATTTCTCTGTCTGTTTACTGTTGTTATCATCTGCGCTACCAGGGTGACACTAAGGTTTTGAAGTATTAAACCGACTAAAAGTTAGTCGGCTTGGTTTGTCCTATTTTCACCCGAAAGTGCGGAAACACTATTTTCGTGTAAATAGTCATATTTTTATGAACATAATATCATAAAACTGCATTTTCGACTACAATACATGAATTGTCGAGAAAACTGAAAGTTTACAAAACATTGTATATCTTCATCCAAGAGGGCGGTAACCCCTATTTTCTTTTCTTCAAAAGACTACTCTACAGAAGTAATCTTGCATACCATCACCATCTAAACAGGCTTTTTTGTAATGTTAGCTTGAAGACTAAATTGTTTTTAGACATATATGCACTAATTCATAAGCCAAAGAAAACTTGGTGAAAGTCCTTTTGGAGAAATGTTTCTCTCGAAGTTACTAAGCCTGTAGGAATCAGTCTTCTCAGTACTTCGGACAATCGCTATAGGGGGCTTGGTGAGCTGTCTGAAAAAAATAAGCGATCTCCTTTCTTTTAATAAGAAGACGCCCATTTGAGTTGTGAAACTCTTTCAAGGTGTTATTAAGGGTCGTAAGCCAGTAGAACCAGTGTGAAAGCTATCACGATGTACTTTAAAACATGCATTCCCATGACAGACAACTAGTAGTATTTGCATATAATGAGATGAACACCAATAGACTGGTTGGTGCTGACAAAGGAATATGTGGAAGAATGCCTCCACAGAATATACTAGTTATCAGTCAACAACAAGATATTCAAACTGTAACAATGAAGATTAAATATATTAATAGGGTAACTATTAACTTTGACATTGAGGAAACAACTTCGAAAGATTTCATCGCTGATTTGGCAACCAGAAGTGGCCATGTATGCGACCGATGGTTTCCCCAGCGTTACCAGACTGCAGCATTCTTCATTCAACATGGAGTGCTGACCCTCATTGTTTGTGAGTTAGCCTGTCACGCTAAAGGTGCACGGACAGTTATTCACGTCATTTGGCACTCTGTCGAGTCATGTCAGGTCATTACCACATGACCTCTAGCTAGTTAAACGATAATAATCGCTCAGTATTTCTGATCTTGAAATATGTCTCCGGTCTCAACAGAACAAGCGCTCTGGCAGTGACAGGATAAAAACTTGCGTTTATATGCAGCATTTCTTGCGCAAACATCAACATCTTTCATCTCCTAAACTAAGCTCCTTTGAAAAACGTAGATCAAGATAAGCAGGAAAAGTTTGACTGAAAACTGCAAACAGTAATATATACGATTCCAAATAGCAACACAGAATTCCCCATGAGTGATATTAATGTTAAACTGGGAGCAAACAACACAGGAACAAAACTAACAAGGGGTTGAGAGGCTCACATAGAAGTGAATGAGAGCAGGGAACTCTTCGCACACTTATGAAACTGTAGTGATCCCGTCACTGGAGGCAGCGCATGTATTCACAACGACATACAGAAAGGGACATGAGCTTCACCAGGTGGACATACCGAAAATCAGACAGGCTTCATCTCAATCCCAAGAGATTAAAGATTCAGCCTGTTGGACACTACGTCGAGGAGAGGGGCAGCATTTAGGCACAGATAGGTGTCTGACACGAGGAGCCTTCAACATCAAGTTGAAAGCCTTCAGAGAAGCTGGTGACAGACCACAGCTCAAGTTTGGAAACCAGGAACTGAAAGACAAAACTGAAAAAGACATCTTCATTGTGGTTACCTCTACCTCGCTAAGCCAAGAATAACGCTGGTAAAAAGTAAAGGTTGGGCATGAGGCTAGCAACCCCATCCCGTAAAAATAAACACAACTGCTACAGAAACTTCAAGTCTCCATCTTGAAGCACTATGTTCCACTGGGAACGTGAAGGAATTAATAATAATAATTGTGGTTATAAGAGGAAAGTTGGAGATATTGTGTAGCCTCACCGCGTAAACCTGCGTGAAAGAACACTGGAACTCTCTGAGCTATACATAGTCGTTTTCAGAAGGAAGAAGAGTTAAGATAAGCAGGCTTTCAAGGTGAACCTTAAATGATGCAGGACAGGCTGCATATAAGAGAAATCTCAGGGTACTACGTCAAACAGCCAGGTTGCTATCGGGGAAGAGATAACCGTAGATGAAGCCGGTGAGCGATAGTAAAGGAAACCATGTTAGAGAAGTATTGGAATATGGGAAGCGCTTGGTTGTTCACTTCAATGGATTTTGAATCTATCACTAACAAAAACTTTACCTGGAATGCCTAAAGCAGAAACAACCAGTAAACACCAACTCTCTGACAAAATTAGAAGTTCAGGATGTTCTAAAATTTCTGAACGCCAGTCAAGAAAGAAGCAAGACCAGGCGGGATCTCCTATGAAGCAATGAAAACGTAGAGACCTCAGTGGATATACTGACACCACTACTGCAGAAGGAATGGAAGGAAAGGTACTTGCTGACTGGAACATAGGCTACCTTATCAAACTGCCAAAGGAGGATAACTTAAATCCGCACAAATGCTGAAACGAAGTTATATTTCAGTTCACTAAAGGAAAATTGTCCAGACACATAGTTCTAATAAACCTCAGAATGGGCTGATCAGTAGACTGCAATATGAACAGACTGTATTCAGGAGGAACAAGTCATCGTGAATTAAACTACGATAAAGCCTATGATCATCAAACAGGGCCCAGAATGGCAGTGAGTCTTACACCTCAGCTTCATCAACTTTGAAAAGGTTTTCGACCTCTTCAACACTACTGAGTGCAATTAGACGAAAATTTGGAAACCGCCTTCGATAGCTACATGATGGTACCTCATAACAAGTAATTGACAACGGAAAGCCCACCGAAGTGTTCGGAGTGAAGACAGGTTTAAGACAAAACCACTATCATCACCAGTGATCTTCCTGGTTATGGTATATTGGATAGTTAGCATGCGTTGAACCTTAGAAGACAGGACTTCAGGGATGACTTATTTCTCGTGTCGCCCAAACTTGAGTGTTTTCAAGCCGAACCAATTAGGCTGGCAGAAGTTAAATGTGATGAAAATATACAGTCGCCAAAACGAATATAAGTCATCATTAACAAGGGAGATTTTATGGAAATCGTCTTTTTGCCTACTTGAACTAGACAGTAGCGTTCCAACTACAGGCGAGTAGCGTGGTTGGATCTGTAAATAAAACAAAAGCGGGAAAGCAAGACAGGCGCTGATTACTTTGAGGCCAGTGCAGTGTGGAGGTAATATAGCACTCAACACAAGGAACTAGATTCGAATTTTTAACACTTTTCTTGAGTAAAGGCCTCTATGTGGGTCACAAACTGGGTACGTGTGTCACCAAAAAACTTCTGAAAATTCGCCACAAACTTTCATCGACACTTGCCTTTGTCTGATACTAAATATCAGATGGCTGGCCAAAGAAGATAAGAAAACAGCAAAGAACTCTCCTAGGTAGGGAGAAACCAAACTCTGAAAGAAGTGGAGATGGATTAGATACGCGTTAAGGAGACTACCGAGTGACAAAACAGCTTTGTTAGGCGGTAAAATGGAGTCAGAATGAGAAGCGACGAGTTGGGTGTCTGGGTGTGAAATGGTGAGCGTCGGCTTGTAATTGGCTTGTTCGCAGATAGGAGGCTAGCCTCCGTAAAGCACCACCCTTCTTGTGGTGTACGGAACGCCCTTGAAAATCCGAGCCAGGTAATATAATTCTCGTGGCAGGCCGTACCGATATACGCAGCAGGTCTCCATTGTGAACAGCCTCTGGCAACTGAACAATGTAGGTAAGGGAAGTTGGCAAATTGGATCCTTAACTTCAGGAGAAGGATTGGCTCTGGGGGCTGAGTCAGACAAGCCGAGATCAGATACGTGTTGGCCCAGCTGGAGGCTGGTTTCTTTGCTACTTTTTGTGCTTTTGTGCACATTGTTGTGGAGTTACTGGAATCTGACCGCTATCTATCGTGGGTGGTTTCAGCTGTTAGCATTGTATGGCTAGCAAAGTGCGTGGACTTGCTCTGCATTGCATCAAGCAGCTGAGCTTCCGTTGTTTGACTCGCGATGGCTAACTCAGAACTGGCACGGACCAAGGGAATCCAACTGTCTAATTAAAACAAAGCATTGCGATGTCCACTGCCCAGTTATCACGCAATGTGATTTCTGCCCAGTGCTCTGAATGTCAAAGTGAAGAAATTCAAACAAGCGCGGATCAACAGCGGGAGTAAATATGACTACGATCACTGCAAAATGCGTTAATCCTTATTGTAAACCATTTGTGCGACTTGGTAAAATCGTTGCGAATAACGAATGCTGCAGCGGGTTCCGGTTCTAATGGGATGGTGGCACTGGCCATATAGCTGTGGCTGGTGTCATGAATACTGGCGGAATTGGAGCCTGTCGTTCGACGAAAATATCCTCAGCCTTTGAATATAAGAAGTGGTGGAACAGGGTCTTGTGAAAAGCCCACGACACTGTCAATCACTGGCAGGCCCTAACCGCTCGAGGAGGGACAAGGTGTCTTTCTCCGGCTTGAAGCGCTATGTTATATTGGGGGGAGATTGAATAAACTCGGCCTCTGCCAGGGTAAATACGTTTTTCGTAAGTAATGGGCTGTCGGATCGCAGTTCACCCTAAAGATGGAACACGGACCAATATCTGAGCTTTACGTGCAAAATGTATGTTATGGTTAAAAGCTTACAGCCAGTCGTGATGTAGAGGATCAGTGAAGTTCGTTAAATCACCTCGACTGTCGACAAACAGTTTGTTTATCTGTTCGCATTGAAACACGGGGTGGACTTTTTGATTTTCAAGGGACAAGAGCTTGGCAGCTTCATTGTAGCATGACTGCACATCTCTACACCTTCTTCATATTATCGTCAACAAATAAGCCTTTCAACGGCCGTAAGTGCTATAATGTGTCTTCGCTAGTTGGGATGGTGTCAAGGACATTCTGGCCACCAGGGTAAGTGGGCCAGGATAAGGGGTCGGCAGGTAGCGTGGCCAGAGTTCAGGTCTAACATGACAGACAGCCATACATTAGTGGTGGGCATTATTTCTGATCAAAACCAACAAGAAGCCAGCACGAAGTCGTTCAAATAGCCCAAATAACTGGTTTTCTAGAGTCGGAGTGGCTGAAAGCGTCTACAGAGGGCCGGGTGCAGTGAACATGTTCTACTGAAACCTCATACTCCTCTTATAAAGCAAGGTTTGATTTAGGATGATAATCCTTTTTGTACTTTATTGTCACCTAGGTACCCACTATCATGCTCACGGGTTCAAACAAAATTGCAGCCTTTGTTCTTGAGATGTGTTAGTGGACGGCAAATTTGTGGATAATTTACCACAAGACCACGACCAGTAAACTCCCATCAGATTATTTAAAGTGTTTGGGTAGCCGAACATTGATAGCAACCTAAAAAGGAGGAAAAAACTTGCTCGGCGTTTACAACTGCATTCAAGTCGTTCGTTTCTCTATGCATGACTGAAGATAAAGGCTTATACATGCACAGATCTTTTGATTCTCTACCCCCTCGCAAGTGTTTTATTTGCATCCATAACGGTGCAGGCAGATTCATTCGTTTACATTACCAAGTGCATCACCTCAATAGGTTTTGTTGGAGACCAACACAAGACCTTCATTTCAGTGTTTATTATTACCGAGGGAAATGCTGCCTATTTAGCCATCTGACGAGCATCTGGGCATTAAAAGAACCTAAGTAACCCCTCAGATGCTTTCGGCACTATATTATTATAAATGTTCCCTTGGGTTCCTAGTGGAACATAGGGCTTCAACTGCACATCTCCACTTGCTTCTGTCTTCTGCTGTACTTTTCACCTGCATCCATGTTAGTCCATACTGTTTCAACTCTTCTTCACACGATCTCCTCCATGTCACCCTTGGACGTCCCACTCGCCGCTTCCCTTTCGGGTTCCACTCAAGCTATGGCCTGACGCGCGATGTCACCCAGTGGCCTCCTCAGCGAGTGTCCAATCCATCTCCACTTTCTCCTGCATATTTGTTGAGCGATTGGTTCTTGTTTCGTTTGTTCCCATAGTCTCTTGTTGGTGATTCTTTCCGGCCATCTGATCTTGAGTATAGAACGAAGACAGTTGTTGATAAAGGTCTGCAACCGGCTGTTGGAAATATTCTTTGTGACCCGCCAAGTTTCTGATCCGTATATCAAAACTGACTTGACGTTTGCATTGAAAATCCGAATTTTGTTGTTGATGCTGAGTTGAGTGACAAAGATTTCCAGATTGGTTTCAGGTTGATGAATGTGTTTCTCGCCTTCCTGATTCTCGATTTGACATCCTCGTCCGTTCCTCCTGTAGTTGATACAATGCTCCCTAGATAAGTGAATGAAGTAACCTCTTTCAAATCCCTCCCGTTGATGGTGATTGGCACTGGATGTTGCTGCTGTTGTTGTTGTTGTTGGTTGGTTATTTTCATAACCTCCGTCTTGTCTACGTTCACCTGCAGTCCTGTCTTTGCTGCTTCTTCGACCAGTTTGTCGGTTTTTGCTTGTAAGTCTTCGATTTTGTGTGACATCAAACATAAATCATCCACGCGCGAAATCATTCAGGTCTTCTAGGTTCTTCACATCGGTCCAGGATATCCCTGTCTTCTCGTTTCCCACTGTCTGACGCATAATCCAGTCCACCACAATTAGGAATATCATTGGTGATAATAAGCACCCTTGTCTGACTCCTGTGTTTACTCCAAACGCCTCGCTGAGTTTCCCGTCGTGGATCACTTGACATGTGCCGTTGTCGTACAGTTGTTGAATAAGGTTGATGAATATTTGGTGTACGCCGTAGTACTCGAGTAGTTTCCAAATTACTTCGCGGCCGACGCTGTCGAAGGCCTTCTCAAAGTCTATAAAGTTGAGGTAGAGATTTGATTGCCATTCCATGCTTTGTTCGATGATGATGCGTAGAGTTGCAATTTGGTCAGAACATGATTTGCCTTTCCTGAATCCAGCTTGTTCTGGTCGGAGTTCTGTATCCAGTGCGTCCTTTATTCTCTCCAGGATGATGCGACTCAGGATTTTACTTGGCGTCGACAGGAGCATGATTCCTCGCCAGTTCTTGCAGAGTCCTAGGTCGCCCTTCTTTGGTAGTTTCACCAGGTAACCTTTCCTCCAGTCAGTAGGCACCTTTCCCTCTTTCCAGATCTTTTGCAATAATGGAGTCAGCATATCTGCTGTCGTTTCTGGGTCCGCTTTCAGTGCTTCCGGGGGTATTCCATCTGGTCCAGCCGCTTATCCAGCTGTCAGAAACTTGATTGCATTCATGACTTCAGTTTTCGTTGGGGGGTTGGTGTCAACTTGCAGTTGTGTACGTGCTGTTGTTGGTATTACTGGACGGGTTGTAGGTGGTGGTCGGTTCAAGAGTCCTTTGAAGTGGTCCGCCCATTGTTTAATCTGTCTTTCTTCTTTGGTAATTGGGTTCCCTTGGCTGTCTTTTATAGGTTTCACTTGTGTTGATCTCTTCCCGGATAGAGACTTGGTTATCTGATAAAGTGTCCTCAGGTCCCTTTCGCCTGCTGCCTTCTCAGCTTCAGTAGCCAGGTTGTCGTAGAATTGTCTTTTGTCCTTCCTGGCACTCTTCTTCACTTCTTTGTCCAGTGCTGTGTAAGTTGAGCTCAGCGTCTCTTTCTCTTGTCTATCTTTGCATTGAGGCATTTTCTCTTTCACCATTCTCCTCTCCTCTATTAGCTTCCAAGTGTCCGTTGAGAGCCATTCCTTGTGTTGTTTCTTCTTTCTTCCTAAAACCGTTGAACACGTTTCGTTGAAAATTACCTTCAGAGAGTTCCAATGGTCTTCCACGGATGATTCCTCAGTGGTGCCACGCAGTGTTTCCTGCTTTGCTCTGATAGTTGCAGTGAAAATGTCCTGTGTGATTGTGTCCTTCAGTTTTTGCGTGTTGGACTTGCATTGTGGCCTATCCCCAGCTATCCTCGAGGCTTTCAGCTTCACCTTGAAAGTCCCTTGTACTAGATAGTGGTCTGAACCCACATCTGCTCCTCTCCTTGACCTTGTGTCCAGTAGGCTCCGTCCCCACTTCCTTGAGATTGAAATGAAGTCTATCTGGTTTTTGGTGTGTCCATCTGGTGAAATCCATGTCGCCTTGTGTATGTCCTTGTGTTTGAACACACTGCCACCAATCACCAAATCATTGAAGGCGCAGAAGTCTGAGAAGAGTTCACCATTTTCGTTCATTTCACCGAGGGCCTCACGACCCATGTTGAGTTCTCTTCCTGTATTGTCTCCTCCCAGTTTCGCATTCATGTCACCCATCAGGATTTTGATATCGCTCTTTGGGACGTTGTCCATTACTGTTTGTAGTTGACTGTAGAAATCCTCCTTATTCTCATGTTCTGAGACGTTTGTAGGCGCGTAGCATTGAATTATTGTACCCTTTTTTCCTTTTGAGTTGAACCTGGCTGTCATTATCCTGGAGGAGATTGGTTCTCACTGCATGAGAGCTTTAGCCGCTGTTGGTGACATCATGATGGCTACTCCCTCGGTGTGCTCGTGATCGTCCACTGGGTGACCGGAGTAGATTATTGTCTCTCCAGTTGATAGTTGGCTCCTTCCACATCCGTTCCATCTGCTCTCGCAGATTCCCAACACTTCTATTTTATATCTCCTCATTTCTGCGGCTACCTGAGCAGCCTTCCCAGCTTCGTACATTGTACGAACATTCCACGTCCCCATCCTTATTTTTTCTTTCATCGAAAGAAGGCACATCGGCTGACTGGCTTCCCGAAGGCTTTCACCAGCCTGCGTCATTTCACTTCCCCGATTCCAGCGAGAAATAAGGTCACTATTTGTAATTTTAGAATTTAGAATATATTTGTGCGTTGAAGTTTTAGTAGCAATTTGGTTAAGTTTTGGGGGTGGAGTTGCTAGCACCACGCCCCAACCCTCCCTCTTTATCCGGGCTTGGGACCGGCTAGAATACTAGTGACCTAGTAATCTAGGCGAGGTTTTGGCATTATATCTCGAAGAAAATGACAAAATGTTCGAACCCTCGCTCATGTCTTCATACTTGTTTGCAACATTAGCTGGCTCTTTTAAGTCACTTGGCTGTCTACGAAATCGAATAATCCATTTTCGGTCTAATAGTCTCCTTCACTTGGTAAACCCAAATTCACATGTTTATTCAGCGTGCTATTTATTTTTCCAGTGTAATTTCTCCATTCTTTTCCGCAAATTCTTACGAAAGTAATCCTGAACGCTAACGGACGACTCGAATTCCAACCTCCAAGACCGCTTATTCGACATTTGAAACATTAAATTTAGTTTACTGCATTGGGAAAGTGCACAGCTGAAATGACAATGCCCCTTAATGGCGAATAAACATTAACGGAGCTAAATTGAAGAGCAACAACTTAGTGATGAAAGATTAGCTATTTAGGGGGTGATCCAGATAAATAGATGTTCTACATGAAAGTGGATGCCATTCGAAACGCGGATTGCTAAACGGAAATTACTCAGGTGTGCTCACTATTGGATAGTTGCTCGCAAACCCTACGGTATGCGTTAATTCCCAGTTTGCAGCTCCCATTTACTCAGCTCCTTCTCTGCTCTAACATACAAAGAAAACAAATTTCACATGACGATTTGATTCTTACATATAGAAATCATTTCATACTTTCCTTTTTACTGAATCGTCTGTCTACACCCATTCTTCTTCAAGACCAGTGAACCACCACCGCATTTTATTTATGCCAAATCATATACATTTAGTTGCAGGCAGATGCAGGAATTTCAGGAAATTGTTCAGTCTTCCAACTTGATACCAGAAATAGAAGCACAATTCACATGTCGATCAATTGTTTCATTTAAGAATTTTAAACACTCTCACCCATAAAGAGAAAGGAATCACATAAACGTTTAGGAGAACTAAGACAAGGTGGTCAGGAATGCAGAGCTTCTTAAGCTCACATGATTTATATAAATACCGGCAGAATAATGTAATGATACAAAAAAACCAATAATAAGAATATTTTATTTAATCAACAGTGAAAATCTTCTCATACAAAATAGATGGTTGGGATTTAGAAGGCAAATACTACTTTCTCAGAGTTTGTTAAAATGCACTACTTCTAGGTCAAAAGCTTCTGTTGTTTACAGAGCTAGCTCAAATTCTTTCTTCCGTGAAATGAATTATTTTCTGGGCTTGTTTTCAGTTTTCTTTATTGTGCATCCTACCAAATCACGTGAGAAAATTCATGAATAATTTTTGTGTTTCTATTTTTTATTTAAAAGTTAAAGTGTATGTTTGGTCCGACCTCTTTTACGCTCTTCGCTGCAACTCAAGGTGAAGTCTTAGCCTTATTTATGTAGAGTAATGCGACACGTTTGGTCATGAGATTGTAGTTTTTGCTGTATAAGATCCGTGATTTCAATCCCACTGCATTAATGCAGTGTTAGTTATAATCGTCATACATGCATATATGACGATACACTAGAAGGCCTAACATTAATTCAAGTATTCCCAGCTCATTTGCTAATCGATATTAGCTGTCAAAGACGTCATTCTGAGACCTTTAACTCTTACCTGAAGAATGAATTAATAACATTCGTGTGGTACTAGGGATGAGCTCATCCCCCCGAGGTATTACCTACGTTGAGTGGTATACCTTAAACACATTCTCATCTAATCATTACTAATACCTATGAAGCTCCCTCTAAAACCGGAAAGTTTTGACCACATCTTTGCTACAATTTGAATCAGTTCTTATATTTTGGGTGCCATTATAATGACTAAATGCTTTTGTTTCTTGACGTCAAATAATTGTTTCCCTCAGGAAAGATGTCAGGTAAGGTCTCACCCTTAAATATTTAATTTCACTTTCTCACGAATTAATTTAAAAGCTCCAGAGACCATACCATTCAATTAGTTTGTCTTATTCACATTATTAGCTATAGTTGTCTAAATATTGACTCATCCACACATCATACTTAAGATGACTTTGTAATTTTAGGCAAGTTATTAATACATAGAAGGAATAACAATAAGCCTAGAATGGTGCTCTGTAGGACTCCTCTAAAAATATATTTTTCCAGTTTTATTATCCTCCTTCTCCTCAGTAGGCAGTCCATAAATCAACCGCATTGGATGTTATCTAAGTCTCCATGGGACACATTATCAAAAACTTTACTGAGACCACTAGACAACACGTTGGCTAGTAGATTCTTTTTCCTTGCTTTTCACCAATTGTTTCAGCTGTCAGTAAGCACCATGTTGATCTGGAAGCATGGTGTTCTATTGTCGATAAGCCGTGTTTATCTCCATGAACTAGTTTTGGGCTCTCAATGTGCTTTTTCCAGTGTGGTAACTAAAGTGATCCTAATCGCCCATCGCCGTCTTTGGAAACATGGCTTGAAACTCCATCTTTTCAATTCGTAGCTAAAATAGACACGCTAAATATCTTCTTTGGCAGTAGTTATAATAAATCAACTAAGGACAGTAGCAGCCGTTGATGGAGTCTGTCAGGCCTTGCCTGCCTTCAGTCCAGACAGCAGCCTGGGCACCACTGTATCGCATACCACAATAGGGGGCAGTTGTATGGCGTTGATAGTAACATCGCTAATCTCCTGGATATCGTTTTCAGAAGTATTTGAAAAGGTTTTCAGTCTTCAGTTCATTTGATTCAGGCGGTCCAACTATATTGTCACCGAACAATGCTATATCGTTCCTTATATTAGTCCTATGTTTTGTACAGTTTTTTTTTGAGGATAGTGTAGGCAATAGAGCACCAACTGTCTCTCATACTGTGCAACTTTTATTAACCATAAACTTGCGGAAGTCCCAGATTTCGCATTATTTTGACTGAAACTCATCCCTTCATATTTTGGTCAGCAGGTTCTATAAAAGATTTCTCCTTCTTAATAACCCCCTTATCTTTCTGTTTATTCAAGAAGGTGTAGACCAACGTAAAACCGTGATGTAGCATGTTCAAATTTATTTTAGATTTCCACATAAGCTTCTTCGGTAGTGCATTCGGTGTTCACCGAGAAGTCAGCTAAGATTGCTATGTCCCCGATCGCTGATATACGTATGTATATTTACTGTGGTTATATAAACGAATTTGGGAAGCTATGTGAATGCCATGATATGATTGTGAACAATAAACTGTGCTTGAAATATCATCAGTAAATAATATTGTATCACTGTATCCTTTTATCAAATAAATTTATTCTATGGTGGGAATATTTTCCCACCAAATGTTTTGACAACGAGATGCTGACCGCTCAGTGAAGTCATAACGTCTAAATGTAAGAGCAATGACTTCACAGTCACAGCTACCTCACAGTGGAATGCACCTGGTGTCGCTTACATCTGGTATTCGATGTGCAAGTGCCGAGTTTATTGCCAAAGGGTCATGTTCACTGTCATATCGTGTTTGTACATGTACATGGTGCATGATTACACTTTCAGCATCGATTTAAGCTGATTCTCGAAACACTCCTATCGTGTAGTCGATGTTAGCTCCTCTCAGTCAACGTATGGGCATTAAAGTCATCTAATATCAGACATCTTTTTCCAGTGATCCAAACATTCAGGCGGTTTAAGGTAAAGTCGTCAGCGTGTCTGTACATGACTTTGATTGCCACAGTGCCCCTGTTTCAGTTAATTTTTACAATTCGCTAGTTCCATTCGCTTCTAACACAGTCCACTTAGTTCCAAAGTCTTTCCGGATTTACATATGTGCACCACCTTCCTTATGGCTTATCAACGTTTCCGGTCTGATATAGACATATCCACACGTGAGTACGTGAAGTTTCACGCCAACCAGTAAGCATGTTTCAGTAATAGCCATTACGTAAAGGTCCAGTCCTTCTGAAAACTCTCCTAATTCAGGAAGCTTCCCTAGAAGAGTACGTGTGTTTGTATGGCAGACAAAAAACTTGGCTTATTAATAGTAGTCTTGAAGTGAACTGAATTATAAACGTGGAACTTTGTACAAAATACAGCATTTCGAGTTGCTGCACTCCTTTCTAGCCTGTTTGTTATTCCAACAAATATGCTCCATCGTTTGACTTTACTTAACAGTACGCCCTTCATTCGCCCATGGCATCTCTTCTGTTGATTGTGTTCTGCAACAGCAGTCTTCAGCAAATGTCTTCACTCTTTGTATTACGTTTGCAGATTCAGCTGACCTTCGTTATATGGGCTTCGTCCGTTATTTCTGAGAGTAATTCAGGGAATAAGGCTGTTACTGCCATGACGTCATGTGCATGACTTGCAAGTGGATCGGAGTCTGCAGATTCTTTTATACTCCAAATAATGAGGCCATACATGATATCCGAAGATCTTGATTTAATTTTGCGCGAAGTGTTATTTTTTAAAATTCGCTGGACTTCTTCCCACTTGCAGCTGTCCATGTAGGGTTAGATTTATCCGCTATGGTATTGTTAAATATGCGGGCTACACACTCATTAGACGCACTGAGCTGCTTCACATTAATCTAGCCGGCCGGTCTTACGGTACTGAGACTAGATACTCTCTTCAGTCTTCGAGGTTTCCTTAGAGTCTGACTGCTGGTTACCTTGCTATTCTTATCAATAGCAACGTCTTCAGATCCGAAATTGTTGTCTTTACCTGTTTTAGTGTAGACTTCTTGGATATTAGAAGTCCAACTGCCTCTTGATTGAGGATATCGAATGACTCACCACAGAAGCTGCACAATCCCGGAGATGATGGTTTCTTATACTTTTTGGGCAGTGATAAGCTGGTACAAACTATATGAAACCACTAGTTGAAGGTAATACACTGCATATCACTGTCAATCGGAAACTGAAAGTCCTTTCATCCATTATAATTTCGCTAGTCATAATACTATTAATTAGATAAAATATGTCTCTTACGAAACTGAAGGAAGGATGAAGAAATACAGTGACATAAAAAGGGAAAAAAGACGCTTCTTTAATTGGATTACCCTATCAAAGTGAACCAAGTTAGCTCTTGATATGATCAGTACAACAAAGCCCCGAATGTTTCACAATGTAAAAACGATGCCATTCCCTTACCTCTCCTCCAGCAAAACCGCAGTTATTTTATATGGAACCAGAAACACTCAGAAAAAGGAAAGTAAGAACAATTCTTCAGTCATCTGAAATGCAATGTACATTTTGTGGTCGATGTAGGCAGATTAAAATACGTGCTTGCTTAGGTAGGGGTAGCTGATGAACAACTGGAGGTTATATGACAGTATGCTTAGTGCAGAGAGTATCTGACTTTAGCTTAACAAGTTCACTACAACTGTTATATATTAGTACAGCTGTATGCAGTTGAACTCATGAGGTTGTTTATTGCTGCAACGGACTTTAAAATATGAAGTAAATGTAGCCTCCAATTTGCTGAATATTATACAGATGCTGCAATTTCTCTTCATGACACCAGTCTGTAATAACTAGACTAAAGTTAGTGTAAGAAGTTTCAGTCTGTCATATGCGGTTGGTAAAGTTTGTCCTACTTCAGACTTTATGCCTTAAACACTGTTTTACTGCAGCCTGTAACATCATATAAGCATACACAATATTACATAGCAAACTACTAGTGTGGTCTATAAGTCAATTTTATGTGCCACTTTGTTAGCAAGTTTAATTTAGAAGTTGCCAATGAATATGCATGAACTAAACTGTTCCGCCAGAATCTTTATAACACACTTGGTGATTGTGTATATGCAAATATGAAAGAAGTCTTCTCTTTGTATAAAACTAAATGCTATTGATTGGTTGATTGATATGACAAGCCGTATACTACTCACATCAGCCAGTATTGCTTGCTAGCCATATCTAGGTGATCTAAATAATGCAGTGGAGGGGGGGGGCGTTTAGTTCGCTTTCAGTAGAGTTCATCAGCAGTGTATCCAGTTGAACTCAGATTAGAGAGCGAAATCCGTTCAAACCATCCGATTTCCCGCTAATTGCTTAGTAGAACTGGTTGATATGAGTGGTATACAATCAGTCATCTCAATAAATATGCTTGATTTTTTGATTACTATTCATGATATCAAGCAGATCATATACTGTGCTCTGAAGAATTTCGGTTTCCAAAGGAAACCATGGTGAAACTTTCACCCCTTGAACTGTTTAAATTTATTATTATTGCTTCCTTTGGTTCGTCGAGGAACATAGGGCTCTAGACGCACGTCTTCATTGCGTTCGGCTCTCTGACAACCTTTTCTCTTGACTCCACGTCTGCTCACATTCTTTCATCTCCTCTTCACATCACCTCCTCCATGTCACCCTCGTACTGACAGCCAACTCGCCGCTTCCCATTCGGGTTCCAGTCTAGCAATGGGCTGGCATGTGATGTCACTTGATGGTTTGTTTTCTCAGAGTATGGCCAATCCACCTAACTCCATTTCTTCCTGCATATTTGTTGCACAGTCGGCTCCTACTGGGTTGGTTCGTTCATTGCCAGAGATCCCTGTTACTGATCTGTTCTGGCCGGCCATCTGATCTTGAGTAATGTTGACCGAAGACAGCTGTTGATGAAAGTCTGTAGTTTGTTCGAAGTGGCCTTCATGATGCGGCGCCAAGTCTCTGATGCGTATAGTAAGTAGCACTGACTTCACATTGGAGTTGAAAATCCGGATCTTGTATTTCATGCTGAGTAGTGCTGTTGACCTCCACACAGACTTGAGTGTAATGAAAGCTTGTCTTACTTTCCCGATCCTCGCTTTGATTTCCACATCAGTTCCGTCCGCCTGTAGTTGAAACAATACTTCCCAGGTAGGTAGGTAGGTAGGTACAGGATGTTGCTTCTCTTAGATTTCTCCTATTTATGCTCATTGTTGTCTGTTGTTGTTTTATAAATTACAAATTGTGAATTTCTGCGTCCACCTAGCCAAGCAACTTGTTTTAAATTATGGTTGTATATCTAAGAGTGGTATTAATTTAGTATTTCTGAGTTACCTGATGTTAGCTGGCAATAAATTCTATTTTAGACTAAAAGCTCAATTTTTTCTTCTGATAGTTATTTAAGAGGCCTTTTCTAAAAACACATCCAATAATGTTGTTTTTTTAAATTTTTGAATCTTTTGCAGAAGAATGTGACTACTTCCCATATATTCCACTTGGAATGACAGATCGATATAATGGGATTATTGATGATCAAATTACAGCATCATCTTCATTCTCAGATCAAACAACACCAAATTATGGAAGACTGCATATATCGGATGGTAATTTTTTCTTATAATTATTTCTAATCAACTTTCTTTTTTTTTCATAAAATTTTAGCTTATTTATTCGATCAAGAATTACGTAATTCACATTATTTCAGCTAGTTCATCAATAATAATAATGACTTTGTAAATTTATTAGAAGGTGCAGGTGCATGGGTTGCATTAGATCAAGATGATAAACAATGGATACAAATTGATTTATTAAAACGTAAAGTCATACAGAGTGTAGCTACTCAAGGCAGACAAGGTGCAAGGCAATGGGTACAAGACTATTATATTCATTATACGGATTCAGATGAACCAGTTCATTGGTCTGTGATAAAAGATGATATGGGTCAACCATTGGTAATTCTTTTTTTTTTCAATAATACAAAAAAAAAACATACTATTTATTTGTGATTATTCACTTTTTTAGCTGTTCGATGGAAATGTTGATGACAATACTGTAAAATTCAATAATTTCTCCTATCCAATTGTTGCGCGTTTCATACGCTTAAATCCACAAAGATGGCATGATTTAATTTCACTGAGAATGGAGTTATTCGGCTGTGATTATCGTGAGTGTGTAACAGGCTGTGAGATTAATACAGATTTATTACTTTTCTTTTTTTATAGGTCCATTTGTTGCTTATTTAGATGGTACAAGTTGGATTGACCTACGCTTAGATCTTCCAGGACATGCAACTCAAACTGTTATGGATGAAATAAGCTTTAGATTTCGTACAAGAGAAGTGAATGGTCTGATATTGTACGGGGATTCAAGTCAGGGTGACTATTTTTGTGTAGAGCTTTATAGGTTGGTAACCTTTTTGCGTGTAGTAGCTTTTCTGATTATTATGGTATTTAAATTACTGTGAATTACGAAACAAGATTATTAGTATTATTATTCCCTTGGTTTCCAAGTGGAACATCACATCTCCATTTTGTTCTGTTCTCTGCAGTTCTTTTCGGCTGTCCCTACCACTGCTCATAAGCTGTCATTTCCTCCTCATACGGCCTCCTTCATATCATCCTCGAACGCCCAACTTGTTGCTCCCCACTCAGGTTCCACTCGATCTATGGCCTGGCGTGCGATGTCATTCATCGGTCTCGTCAACGTGTCTTTGATCCATCTCCAGTCTCTTCGGGATATTTGTTGAACAACAGAATCTTCATGGGTTTGTTCCAAAAATTTCTCGTTGTTAATTAGTTCTCTCTGGCCATTTGGACTTCAGTATGGAGCTAGCGAAGTGAGCTGTCGATAAAAGTCTGCAGCAGGGTTTTTGAAAGTGTTTTTTCATCCAAAAACTGACTGACTTGACATTGGTATTGAAAATCTAAATTTTGTTCTTTATTCTGACTGCATCAGACTTCTAAACTGATTTCAGAATGATGAATGTTTGCCTTGTCTTTCCATTTCTGGCTGGCTTTGACATCCTCATCAATGCTGTCACCTGTATTTGAAACTGCAAGAAGTGACCTCTTTCCAATTTGTTCCGTTGGAAGTGCTTTTTGTTGTTGTCTTCTCTGTGTCCACTTGAAGTCCTGTCTTCTCTGCTGATCCCTTATGTATGTCTTCAAGTTTGTGTGACAATAGACATTACGCGTCCACGAAGTCCATATCTTCTGTTATCTTCGTATCTTAGATAGTTAGAGGCAATCGGTAGGAAGCCTTGGACCTAGGTTTCGTGCTAGTTGGCACTCATCAGCAAGGCGTATCTGCGACCTTGAAGGAACCTAGAATGGTGGCCACATTGCAAATACCTGACTGATAGAATTCAGTCTGCACCAAAGAAGGATTAGATACGTCACACTAGTTACTAGTGTCCAATCAAAATCTTCGTATCTGTCCGACTTATTCCTGTCTTCTCGCTTCCCACGCACTGTCTATTGCAGGATTCAGTCCACTACACTTAGGAATATCACCGGTGTCAGTATGCAGCCTTGTATTGCTACATTCCGTCTTCACTTCAAAATCCTTCGCCGAGTTTTCCGTCGTGAAACCACTCGACATGCAGCATCGTCAAAATTGGTAAGGAAAGTTCTTTATTTGTGAATGTGGTTGTCGTTGTTGGAGTATTCTGTGGATTATTGTTTATTAAAACAGATTTCTGGACAAAACTGTCACCGCCAACATCATTGATGGGGATTTCGAAACTTGTTGGAGAGTGCAATTTTCCTATGAAATACTGATTTGATTAAATTATCAACCCTAAGGAACAAAAGTTATTGTCAGGATAATCACCATTAGTGGGAATTGTTGTGCTCAAAACTGTTACAGTTTCCTGTTTAACAGTGGGCTGAGACAAGGTTGCCCACTCATTCCATTTCTCCTTAACTTTCCCATCAATGTCATTCTGGAATCAGCTCTTCAGGAATTGGGTGGTGGTTGTGTAGATCTGCTTACTGGAGAAAGACTCTTTGGCCTCGGGAATGCAGACGATGTCGTCGTACTCTACGATGGCACGCAGGTGTCCGAACCGCACTTAATCATTTGGAGATCAGTGTCTGTGAGTATAGAATGTGCTTTGCGCTAAGTGCAAATTACTGTTTCGAGATTGGCAGGAGCCTGTACCTGCATTCACCTTTGAAGGTGAAGCGTTTGAAGTTGTCGGTAAGTTCGTGTATTCGGGAGGTTGTGTGATTGTTATTGGAGGCGTGACGGCTAA
The DNA here is from genome assembly GCA_944472155.2 of Trichobilharzia szidati. Lineage (NCBI taxonomy): Eukaryota > Metazoa > Platyhelminthes > Trematoda > Strigeidida > Schistosomatidae > Trichobilharzia > Trichobilharzia szidati. The sequence continues at coordinate 33,183,435 of OX235271.1, read as the reverse complement.
GATCCCTAGCCGTATAATGAAAGCTATGGTGGCATACGCCAATTTGAGTCATTTCCAACACCGTCACCACATCAGCCTGTTTGTTAGAGGTTGAGTTTACAATGCTTCAGCAAGCACAGTATCGCTCTAAGCCTGTAAAGCTTGGCCTCCGTGAGCTAAAGGTGCGCGACGACTCTGTGACCAACAGTATCATTGTGTGAGCAGTCCTGAGTTCCGGCAGCATGTGCTTGGACACGGTAGCGATCATCATTCATTTAGTACAGCCACCTGTAAACACCAGCTTTGGTGGCTTGTAAATGTGTTATGAATGTCACTCTAGCGCTAGGCGTTAGCGCTGAGATTGGATTGAGAAAACGGAGAGGTGGTCAGCCTACGACGTGGCGTTGTGGAATGAAAGATATTTGTGTTAGATTAGCACCAGCTGGTACATTATGAATCCCTCGTTAGGGTCCCAAAGACAGTTCACATTGGTGGCTAGAGACGTCATCAGATATGGTCAAGAATCGCAATTAATGGCTAGTATGCTACAACTTCCTTCTCTCCTCCCCTTCTGAAAGTAACATAAAGTCATGAATGTTGAGTGACCCTGACAAGTAATGCTTCCTTGTTCTCCCAATGACATTCCCCATTCATTCTTTGCTTATTTTCTTCATATATTCTTGTCTTATTATTGTTGTATAGCACATCTCTTAGAGCCCATATTTTGCCAAGTCCATGTTTTAAATAAGAAGTTGATAACAGTTTCCTCTTTAGTAGATTTTTTTACATGACACTACTTACTACTGATTAGTTGATATGAGTAGTTGAATACTCCTAATATCAACAATTAGTGCTCTTGACCAGATCGAAGCGATCTAATCACCGAATATCCGTTTCAGGCGAGGCTTATCACCTGTGTATCAGGTTCGATTTAGATCAGAGATACGAATCAATTGGATTCATTTTCTCACTGTTTTATTTCACTTCACTAACTGTGTCGACGTAAGTCATAAATAATACAGTATGGAAGATGCTACTGAGAGGGAGGTGGACTGCGATTCACACTCTTAAAGGAATCATATGTCAACACAAGAACTTGCAGAAAAGCACATTCATTTAAGTTACTACAAGAGAACAGAAGTAAAGCAGCACTACGGTGGATAAACATAAGTGTGAGGAAGACAATTATTAAACGAAGATGGAAATTCACAATCTGCAACTTAATTGGGGATTCGCATTGTACACAGTTCAAGGAGTGGAATTTTCACTATAATTTCCTGTGGAAACCAAAATTCTTCAGGGCACAGTATATGTGATCTGCTTGATATCATGAATGGTGCTCAAGAAAGCAGGAATATTTGCATGAAGGTTACATACTACTGATTGATTGAGATGATGATTAGTTTTATACCACTCATGTCAATCAGTAGTGGTTGCTAGGCAGATTGAGGTGATTTAAATGCCAGATGGCTATTTCTCTCCCTTGGGACGAAGCTCATTTGAGAAGTCTACCCGGTTCTATTCATCTCAGAGAGCTGAGTCATTTCAAACCACTTGATTTCTGGTTAGCTACTTGGGCGCGTACACCGCTGGTGGGCTCAGCAGCAAATAAGAGAAACTACCATCCGGTGTTTAGATCGCCTTAATCTGTCTAGAAGGCACTAATGGTTGATATGAGTGGTATACAACTACTCATGTCAATCAGTCAGTAGTATATAGTTTTATGCGAAAAGTGAAATTATTCAGGATCTTAAGAGTAATACGCCAGCGTTATTGTGGATGATTTTCCTCCACCTTATTGAGTGAGACTCTATAATAATCTGCTCTTTTTGTCTTCGGCATCCAAGTCAGATAATCTGTACCTTTTAACATCAGTCAGAAAATTCATGGTTTCTTGCTGTGACTACTTTTGCAAACTGACGCCAAAACAGACACTATCGCTAGACTAGGAGTGTCATTTGTTACTATGCGTATAAACAGTTTTTGTTACTTTGATCAATTGAGATTTATTTATCTTATTCTCCCAGTGGTCATGCTTCACAACCAGAGTATACGCATTGGTGAACTACCGCCTTGTACATATGCACGTTGATTGCCTGAGATGTACCAGCAATCATTCTGTAAGGGATGATTCCACTTCGTGGAAGCTTGAAGTGGATAGTGAATTGAAATATCTCACCCCCTATTTCTAACCTTGAGAATCGATGCATACCACTCATGTGCTGTCATAATAAATATAACAGCGAAGGTGCATATATTAAACATATTTAGATTTTTGTCTACTAAAACACGGGTACGCCCAATGATTATAAAATAAAAATTAGCCAGATTGAAGTTAATCACATGTGTAGTCTCAAACTAATCGATTTCTCGTGACCAGTAGGGTGCAGCAGGTCGGGTGTGAGGACAAATACTCGCCGAAGACATTGGCTAGGGGTCGCGCTATGTCGTGAATTGGCAGAAGTTAGAATTCATGGGTCATTGAATCTGGTCCCAGTGGCTTAATGGTATACGAGCTCGTCTTGTAACCATAAGGTCCTGGGTTCGAATCCCGGTGGGTGTGTACTGTGAAGAGTCCCAAACTAGGACGAAACAGCTGTCCAGTACTCCCAGGTGGTTTTCCAATGGTTCTCTAACTAATGTCAGCTCATGATGAAATCCTGTAACTAATCGATTTCTAATTGTTTCATGTTAAGTTTCCTGCGATTCGTGTTCAGATGAAATATGATTTAGTAACGTTTACTTCACTCCTTAGTTATAAAAATCTTAATAAACATTCTGCACTGAGTTCAAGTAGAATTTCAGTTCATAGATGAAGTGTCTAGTGTTTCAAGCTAATTTGACACTTTTTATATTTGACTACTAACTAACAATCAGTAGTCATAATCTTAATCAATAGTTACAAGTAGTCAACAACTGTCATCCAGTATCAAAGTTTACTAGTGAAATGGAAAAAGAATCTTAAATTCTTTTTTTTTTGTGATACGAAACTTAAAAGAAGAGCAGACGAAACTTTAGGAAGGTCCATCCATAGGAAATCCATACGAAACGGTTAACTGACAATTTTCTATAGTTAGGTACTGATCGGACGTAAACGGAACTTAGTCAAATCTTTTGCTACTCGCGTCCGACGCGTTTACAGCCCTGATGCTCAGGGGGAAGAATTAGACTTTTTGGAAGAAATCTTCATCCAAAACGGTTGTCCACCAAGATTTAAGGACTTTCTTCTTAGAGACTCTAGGAATAGTGTTCTCCAGTCGCCCACTGGTCTGCAGAAGCCCAAAGGACAGGATCTTGCACCTGACCACTTCTAAGTGTGTATGCTGGTTCACCAGTAATTGTGGGGTGAAGTACATTGTTCGTTCGCAGCGCATCCTGTGTAACAGCGTTCAAGAACACTATCCAGCGTGGTTGCACACAGGTAGCAGTGGCTCTATAAGAAGTGCAATCAGTGGTTTAGCATCTCCTTACTGACATTAAATATACCATTGTGTGGAAGATACTAACTTGTTCAACTTTTTTTGAGATGCCTTCCATCACTAATTTATATTTTACACATCTGTTTTTTTTCCAGAGGAAGATTACGAGTTCGTGTTAATCTCGGCACAGTTCCATTATCCAGTGAACCCACTGATAATACAGTGGATGCAGGCAGTCTCTTAGATGATGACCAGTGGCATGATGTTAAAATTATTAGAGAACAAAAGAATTTAAATATATCTGTTGATAGAATCAAGGTGTGGAGGAACATCTCAGCTATATTCCTACATATGAACATGAATCGAAATGTAAGTTTAACACGGTAAATTTAGGATATATTGTTATTTGTTAAAGGAGAACTGGACGTTTAGGGTGCATCTCAGCAGGAGTTCTTTTAGATAGTCGGTGGGTGTGTCGATGTTTACTCCTTTTGAGTGGATGAGCTCGCATATGTGACAAATTGTTTCAGTTAGTGGAACATTTGTAAACAATGAGACAGTGTCTAGTGAGATTATCGTTTGATTAGAAACATTGACGTTTTCGATGCAGTTGACGAATTCAAATGGATCTCGCACTGAGTGACGGGAGACTTGTTTTCTGATTGGTTCAAGTAAGTCTGTTAGCCATTGGGCAGTGCGGTGGTAAGGTGAATTAGTCATGTCGAGGATCGGTCGCAATCTAATTTGTTAACCGACAGATGTTCAGGCGGTTTGGATTTTATGACTTTAGACTTTCATCAGTATACTCAGTAGGACAAACACTCTCCGATGACATTGGCTGATGTTAACGCTAAAATTACGAACTGGTAGAAGTTGGAATTCATTGGCTCGGTGTTGGACGTGGTCCCATCGGTTGAATGGTCCTCGAGTTTGCCTTCTAATGGGAAGTTCCTGCGTTCGAACTCTGGTGGATAGTTACTGTTGAAGAGTCTAGGAACTGGGACCAAACAGCTATCCAGCAATCTCTGCTGGTTTTCAATGGTTCTCTAACTGATATCAAACTGCGATCAAACTTGAAACAGATTCAGTACTATTTTAGCAGAATACGATGTCGTTTTCGGTGGCATATCGCTTAGGACGCTCGCCGACCACGCACACGGTCCGGGGTTCGATCCCCGGCCGACGAACTCCTTTAACTCGCTAAGCCAGAAATAATTCTGGTAAAGAGGAAAGGTTGGGCATGAGGCCAGCAACCCCATCCTGTAAATTAAACACTGCTACAGAAACTTCGAGCTACTAGCTTGAAGCCCTATGTTCCACTGGGGAACGTGAAGGAAAAAAAATGACGTCGTGTACTGATGATTCTGGCGCTTATAGGTCAGTCAAATAAAGTAGTTCCATGACTAAGAGGTTAAGAAATGCCTTAAACCCTTTAGTTTTTCTCATCGTTTCTCAGCTATTAACTTGGTAATGTTTGCTTGTGGTAATTCGCATAATGAGTACTTTGATGCCAAAATTCTTTTTTTATTTTTAAAACAATATTCTAGCTATCAGTTGGAGGTTTGCCAGACTTTTCAAATCGTCGGGGTGTAAGCGTCAGTCAGAATTTTATTGGCTGCATAGAAGAGTTTATTTTCAATGGTGTACATATCATAAGAGATGCTCAACGATCATTGTTGAAAATTACTCAATCACAAACTGATGGTAATCTAGAAATCCCATGGGAGGAGGCTCTTGGCTATCCAAAACGCAATTCTTTTCTATGGTGGGGTCCACCTGTTACTGAAGAAAAACTTAATATCAGTGGATTGGCTATCGGTGGCTCAGGTGTAATAGGAACAGAATGTCCAGGTGGTGTGATAGACAATACTGTTTTAACATTTCCTGATGTTCAACAATATATCGTCTTTTTAAAAATTGAACGAGATGGCGGGACAAATGTTTTACAGTTTGAATTTGGTTTCCGAAGTCTTAATAGAGGTGGAATATTATTTTATCATACTGTTGATAAGGACAATAATTACATATCTGTAAGTTTATATTGTCTTTAATAATTAATCATACTCGATACTTCTTTTATTTAATGGAGATATGAATTTATCTATAAATTGAATATTCCCATAATTAATTCAGAACAAAATATTTAGAGCGAACAATTGTTTTCAATAAATTCTTCTTCAGGCTCTACAATTATAAATCCATTAATTTAAGCATACAATAGCCAGTAAAGGCAAATTAGAATCATATCAGAAAGTGTATTGTGGAACAAGTATAAGATGGGATGGAACAATAGTCAGATAGTTTTTTAATATGCATGGTCAATGAGAACATGGGACAAAATCAGATGAAGTAATTTAATTTAATGATGTGTGTATATATATAAATATAGTCAACAGAAAATACAGGTTTCGAGAGTGTGTGTAATCAGGGTGTGTGAGACAATATGAAAATAAACCAACGAATGGGGCGGACTAGACATAAGTTCAAGGTTGAAAATAACGACAGTAAGAATGATTGTAAAATAATAACGATGATATGGTGTAAAATTACAAGCACTATTGGTGAATGATTGTCAAATAATAATAATGAATATAATGAAGTGGAATGAACAGGATTTTGTAAATACGATAGCAAGTTAGAAAAGCACTACTTAAACCTAAGGTAATAAAATCATAAGAAAGGTCATGAAATCATAAAAGTCGAAAATGAACGATTGTCAATGAAACAGAGGAATAGAAGAAGAAGAAAAGAAAAGAAAATTGTGAAAGGAATTTATAGTGTTAATGGAGGATTTGTTGGCTTTATTGTAGGCCAAGGTAAACATAGTGGTTGAACATACTTCTTCTGTATGCAAAGAGATGGTCTTCTGGTATTAATTGCCACCGCTTCAGCTACTGATAGAAGACGCAGTCGAGCTCCTCTAGATAAATTACTAGGAACGCGGTAAATAACTGAGAACGCCTGGTCAAGTTTTATCAGGTGTCCAGTATCTACCAAGTGGGCTAAGACTGATATACTTGTTCCACAATACACTTTCTGATATGATTCTAATTTGCCTTTACTGGCTATTGTATGCTTAAATTAATGGATTTATAATTGTAGAGCCTGAAGAAGAATTCATTGAAAAAAATTGTTCGCTCTAAATATTTTGTTCTGAATTTATCTGTTAGTGAATATCAGAAGTAAACGTGCTAGAAGGAAAACTATCAATCCGTGGGGCATACTTAAAACAGACAGATCAAATCCCAAACAAACTAACTTTGGCAAATTAATCTGATGCTCGATAGTGACCGACTACAGAGTGAAGTTGACTGGAGTTCTAGCGAGGAGTCGTGACCAGCGGGGTGTACCATGTCGGGTGTGAGGACAAATATTCGACGATGATATTGGCTAGTGGTCATGCTAAAATTACGAATTGGTAGAAGTTGGGATTCATGGGTTGGCATTTTCATCCAAATGCGAAATGCTGAAAAGTTTTCATTGTGTATGATTATTATTGTTCGGTTACAGGATTTCATCATGATCTGACATTGGTTAGAGAACCATTGGAAAACCTGGGAGTACTAGACAACTGTTTCGTCCTAGTTTGGGACTCTTCATCAGTGCGCACCCACCGGGGTTCGAACCCAGGAGCTTCTGGTTACAAGGCGAGCTCGCATACCATTAAGCCACTGGGACCCGATTCAATGGCCCATGAATTCTAACTTCTGCCAATTCACGATAAGGCGCAACCGCTAACCAATGTCTTCGGTGAGTATTTATCCTCACACCCGACCTGCTGCACTCTACTGGTCACTGTTCGGAATAGTGTTTAATATAGCATATATATATGTATATATTATTAGTGTATGCATATATTGACCGATTGATTTTTGTTTAAAATGAATTCTGTGCAAGTATGTTAAAATTGTTTTTGTAGATACATTTAATAATGTCTTTGCCCTGTAAGCAGCTGACGAAAAGGTAAAGAAATAAAAGATGGTATGTTTTATTCTGCTAAAACTGTAGTTCTTGCTTTGTTCAAATTCATTAAGGGGAATAAATGTATGAAAGCGCATATTCATTTGAGTGCTAGGCTTCTAGGAATTTTCTGGCTGCACTTTTGGTTTTCCCTCTGCTTAACATTTTGACATTATCCCAATCAAAATGATATCCATAATTATCCACATGCATTGGTATGAAACAGGAATATATATCATGTCTTTTCACAGCTGATTTGTGTTCCTGGATTCCGACGCCCACTTTGGCCGGTGTAATGTCTGTTACAGTTCATACATGCAATTTATTTTGTGAATGGTATTAATTTTATCTTCTTTTTCTGTTGGATCTGTTCGGTTTGCACACTATTGAATGAAGTGATTGTGTTGGCTGGCTTGTGTGCTATATCTATTTCAAACGGTTTCAATATTCTAGCTGTTATTTCAGAGATATTTTTGCTTACATATGGTAGGATGAATTTTCTTGTTTTCTTTGATGATGGTTTCTTGTTGGTGTTGTGACTTGATTTTAAACACTTTTTGATGAAATACTATAATCCTTGTTAAAATAAGCCAACTGCATATACCACATGAATAGTGTTCTTAACAAGATAAATGTAAATCTTTAAATACAACTGAAATTACCTTGAATGACAAGTAGACATTGATAACAAAAATAAGTCAAGTAAATCACACCGGCGACACTATCCCATCAGTATGAAATGTATTCATTTATTAATAAAAAAGCTACTTTCCTATGATTGCATATTTTGAAAACATTTCTCTCTCTCTCGCATAGTAAATTTAAAACAAGCAACAAGTGTGAAAAAAAAACAGTTAATAATGAATTTATAAATTTCGGCACAAGGACTCTTCAGCTGAATACCCTTCTATAAACATTCTTACTTATATCATATTTTGTTTGAGGTTAAATATATACAAACACATGAACGTTGTATGACAACAAATAAAGATCAATTTAATTCACTTTTTGATTTTTCCAGTCGATTGATTGAACCGATGTGCTCGGTCTCAGGTTGACATGTCGGCTTCTTGTGCAGATGCTTAGACGATGTCTGGGCATGTAATTAGAATCTAATTGGTGGATGGTGACTAGCAGTGGTATCCAGGATGAACATTTCGTCCTATATGGGACTAACTCCAGATGATGAGTTCCAAATAGGACTAAATGCGCATCCTCGATTCCACTGCTAGTCACCATCCACCAAATAATCAAAATAGATTTAAACTAAATACTGTCTCCAGTTGTATACATAGATCCGTCTTCGTTAATTTAACTGAGGAGCCTTCAGGAAAACCAAAGACTTTTTTGTTACCTTGCTTGCTAATAACTACAAAACTTTCACTCAGTGTCACCGTATGGTCACAGTCGAATAAATACGATGTGACTGAAGTCTTTGTGATGGCACTATGAGTACTAGAAAGCAGTTTGGGCCAGTTTTCAGCAAAGCTAGCCAAAAGACGTATTTTCGTATGCCCAATGTATTTGCTCCCACAAACAGATGTAGGTCATGTACCTGTTGATATTGATCCTTACCTGTTGTCACAATGTTCATGTATTTGTTTGCATTTTCTCTTAAACAAAAATGGTTGTATAAATAAGACTATTGGCGGACTGCTTAAAACTTGGGCTACCAAAATCTTCCATCTTTCTATATTGCATATATTTTCTCTAGTTTTGTTTGTTTTAGTTGATTAAGATATGACCTCTAATGGTATTATCTACTCTCACGTATACTGAAAATGTTTACAAGCTTCTGACTCGCAGATTCCTACTAAACTTGAGGAATGGCCTGAATGTGGGTCGCAACGTATCCCAATACGTGAGATAGCTGTTCTTCACTCATTTCCTTAGGACTTAAAATGTACTTCTGAACACCTTACAAATGGCTTTCAACTAGATATTGTGGATTTCTTGAAGGAGACAAAGCAGATATGCTTCAGCTCAGAGACCAATGTGTCACTGGATCTACTGTCATTTAATACTTTACATGAAAATATTGTAGGAAAGAAAAATATCATGCAGTAAATTCCTCTGGAAGTTCCAAACATGTTATTATTATTATGATTTTAATAAATTTAAAAGGTAGAAATGGTTAGAATAAATTAATTTTACAAGGATAACAAGTAATTAAAGATGAAGTGGTCAAAATGAAAATAAAATAATTTGGACAATTATAATTTAATAGGTTTAGGGGGAGGGGGGCGACCTAGTCCTGTTTATGCATTCTTGCAATGATGGCCACGGTAAGGAAAGTGGCTGTACAAATTTCTTCTGTACACATAGGCTTGGTTTCTTCTGGTGGATTCCGATTGCTTCAGCTGTCTGTAGAAGACGAACTCGTAGAGCAAAATTAAGATTAGCAGGAATGCGATAAATAATTTTAAATGCAGTATTCACATCAACCTTATGCTCAGTATCAACAAGGTGTGCTAAAATAGAACTACGAATAGATCTTGTTTGTCCCTTGCTCAACCATGTTGGATGATGTTCGGAAATACGACGATGAAACTGCCTAATTGTACGCCCAATGTAGCTGGCTCCGCAGCTACAGTCAAACTGGTAGACACACATAGAAGAGGCAAAATTAGGTAGTTTATCCTTATTTCTCGAACATAGAATAGGGGTGGTTTTGAAGAGACAACGTACTTCTGCTGCATAATAAGCTCTTTTAACTGCATTCTTCAAGCGCTGTGTTATGATTTCGCTGTTTGGTAAACTGTTGTGTATTGTAATAAAAATGCTATGTATATTAGAGTAGAGCCAGAGATGAGGATCTAATTGAAAAGTAAATATTTCTTTGCTCAATCTTTCTGTTTTCTAAATGTCTAAATGGGGATATTCTCTATATTTTAATAAATGTTTGTAGAGGAGTATTCAGATGACGAGTCCTTCTGTCGAAACTAATGAATTGACTAAATACTCTTGTTTTTCACAGTTGCTGCTTGTTTTAAATAGTATATTTTATTGTAAATAAATTCTATTAAACTTCAGGGTTCCACTAAATCAGTTAAGTATGGTGGACATTTATGGTGAAGTTTGTCTATGGATTGTGATCAGTGTTGAGCAGTTAACACATTGTGGTGGTGTGATACAGACAACGTGTGCCAACGGAATATTATTCTCATATATTCGTACAGTTCAATACTGCATTAGCAACAGAATACAATATGTATCTATTTGAACATTCTATTTCAATGTCAATTAATGTAAACTAAAATCACACGTTCAATGTTTGGTTAACGAATATAAAGCTGTATAGATATAAATAGCTGTTTGATCACTTGAAAATATGCCTTGACTTGCGTTTTTTGCCTTCTGCTGTTATAACAATATGATATGAACATAGTTCTATAAATAACTTGCATATGTTAAAAGGATGTTACTGAAAGATTCGAATTCTCTGATTTTGACTTTAGAAAAAGTCGGAATTGAGCTAATTCGACAAGTTCCAAAGAAGGGGAAGTACTGTGCCTATCAGTTATAAGAAACTTTTTAAAATGATCTTTTGAAAGTATTTGAAATAATTGGTTGGAGGATTTCATCATGAGTTGACATCGATTAGAGAACCACTGGAAACCAAGAGGGAGCACTGGACAGCCAGTTTTATCGTCAGTATAGTTTGAGACTCTTCATCTGTACACACCCATCGACGGCTTATGAACACAGGACCTTCTGGTTACAAGGCTAGCGAGCTCGTAGACCATTCAGAAACCACTGGAACCTGAACCGATCCAATCGCCAACCAGTCGATGAATTCTAACTCCTGTCAATTCATGACATAGCTTGACCACTAGCCAATGTCTTCTTCGATGAGTTACTGCCTCAACTTCAACATGGTGCAGCCTACTGGTCACGGCTTCCCACCAGAACTCCAGGTTAACGGGGTGAATAGAGCCAGTCGTTAGTGAGCATCAGATCAATTGTCAAGTATTGGTTTTGTAAGAAATTTTGTTTGATTAGTTGGAGGATTTCTGAAATAAATTTGTCATGAAAATAGTTTTTCTGTTAGATCTACATAAAAATTTTTCCACTGAAATTTATTTCCATTTAAACAGTTTGGCATGGAAGATCATACTGGACATTTAACTTTGGAAATTATACTGCCTGGTGTATATATTATTAAATATACCATACAGAATAAAGATTCTGCAGCCAGTAATGGAACATTTGCTGATGGTTTATGGCATTCTGTTAAATTCAGTATGTCACAAAATTTAGTGAAGCTTACCGTGGATAACATTGTCTACACTACTGTACAGAATATGACATTACCGGTAAGTTATGTTATTATTATTACTACTATTACTCATTTGGGTTCCGATTGGAACATATGGGGACTCGACAGCACACTCCCATTTTCTCCCGTTTTCTTCTGTTCTCTTAAGCTGACCTAACGACTGCCTAAAGGCTCTCATCTCCTTTACAAAAGATCTCTCCTATTTCATCCTGTGACCCACAAACAACTAATCGTTTTCAATTCGGACTCCGCTCCAGCAATGGTTTGGCGTGAGATGTCACCTGGAAGTCTTCTCAGGGTGTGTGCGATCCATCTCTGCCTGTTTATCAATAGGTTCTTAATTGGTTAGCTACCAGAGGTTTTTTATTCCTTCACTTTCCCAGTGGAACATAGGGCTTCAAGCTAGAGGCTTGAAGTTTCTGTAGCAGTGTTTATTTTTACTGGGGGGTTGCTAGCCTCATGACCAACCTTCCCTCTATACCAGTTTCACTACTTGCCTATCGAGGTAAAGGAGTGCGTCCATGGTCGGGGATCGAACTTCAAATCACGTGCATGGTCGGCGAGCGTCCGCTGTGCCACCACCGAAGCTACCAGAGTTGCTTGTTGCTAGTCCTTTATGGCCATTTCAGCTTCAGTATGCAGAGAAGTCAGCTGCTGATAAAAATCTGCTGTAGGCTGTTCGAAACGCGTTTCACGACTCGCGTGTGCGCCAAGTTTCTGACCCATAAAAAGCTGACTTGACAATGGAGTTAAAAATCGGAATTTTGTTCCTTATTATGAGCAGAGCAGATTTCCAAACTGATTTCACAGTGTTGAAGATCTTCTTTGCCTTTCTGATTCGGGTTTTAGTGTCCTCATCTTTATTCTTTACACTTTTTCAAGCGTAAAGATGACATTTTATAATAAGGACTGCTTTCAGTTGATAATTTATGTACTATCTGAAACTCCTTAGTTGCATAGTAAGCGATCCATGGTTATACTAAGTGGTGATTTCATACTCAAATTCTGATAAATTTAAGACCGAATTTGCGGTGTAACCTGGTATCATCATTTCTATTTCACAGGTTCTCATCAGCTAACTAAAGACCACTATCTGAAATCACAGTGGTTATAAAAAAGTGAACATAACATACTTCAATGTTTGAATAGTAGTAGAGAAAATATTATAAGATATTTAAGGCATCCAAAGTGTTAGCACTATAATTATCAGTTTAAGTTACCATCAATTTATATGCTTTCAATGTGGAAAAAAAGGGTGTATGTCGAGAGGAGAAAATAGAAAAATCTAATTAACAGTCTCAGTTTGTAGCTTTACGGCGTACTAAAGATGATTCCGATTATTATGCTATAGCACATCCACATTTTTCACGTCCTAGTATGTACTGACGCTGTACACGGTCAACGACGCACAACGTTGTATTAAGAAGCTCAAGTGAAAACTTGAAAAGACGTATTGTTAACGAAATTGAACTTCAAAAAGCTCGAGGTGAACGATGAAAGTGCATAACCGCGTAAAATATGTGTATAACAAACGAGAATCAATATTCAATAATACAATGGCAAATATTCAACCAACATAGGCGTATAACATTATTATTATTATTTTTCCCTTGGGTTCCTAGTGGAATATAGGGCTTCAACTACACGTGTCCACTTGCTTCTGTCTTCTGCTGTACTTTTCACCTGCATCCATGTTAATCCATACTGTTTCAACTCTTCTTCACACGATCTCCTCCATGTCACCCTTGGACGTCCCACTCGCCGCTTCCCTCCAGGGTTCCACTCGAGCACTAGCCTGACGCGCGATGTCACCAAACGGCCTCCTCAGCGATAAGTGAATGAAGTAACCTCTTTCAAATCCCTCCCGTTGATGGTGATTGGCGGTGGATGTTGCTGCTGTTGTTGTTGTTGGTTGGTTGTTTTCGTAACTTCCTTCTTGTCTATTTTCACCTGGAGCCCTGTCTTCTCTGGCTGCTTCTTCGACCAGTTTGTCGGTTTTCGCTTGTAAGTCTTCGATTTTGTGTGACGTCAAACATAAATCATCCACGCGCGAAATCCAGGTCTTCTAGGTTCTTCACGTCGGTCCAGGATATCCCTGTCTTCTCGTTTCTTGGCGTATAACATGCGTACATGAATTAGTTTTATAAGCGTACAGTTAGGCTTAATATAGGAGTGTTACAGCTTCATATAGCAACTCATGAAGGTTATAGTTCAGACTATTGCAAATTGGCTCAATGAGCTGAAATCCCTAATATGATTGACTAATCAGTGTAATCAAAATGCAGTTAGTTACCAAAGGGAGTGAAAGATTGATTACACTCTCTTTCTGTATGCTTAAGTTTTGTTTGAAACGTTTAATTGCAATTACTTCAGCAGGTCGTAGTAAATCTGCTGTCCTATGTAATAATATTTAATATTTTGAAGGATTTGGAAATCTGGACGAAGTGACTGGTATGCACATGGTGTCTGGTAATTGCACATTGCATATATCTGCTTTTTTTCAGACATGTTTTTCTTGGAATATGCTCCAAAAACCAGATATAAGCCCTTCTTTCTGTCCTTCTATAGTAATTTCTGAGTAATGTGGATTTAAACAGAAAAAAATGATATACGCCAGTAAGGATTTCATCGCTTCAGAGTCCCCAACTAGGACGGAACAGACGTCCAGCTTTACATAGTCTCCAACAATCAATAAATGATGTTGTTTCATGACGAAATCTATTTTGAAATAAAGTAGAGTTCAGACACCTTTTTGGAGATCTATTTCCTTATTTATGTCTGTTGACTTTATTGTTCTTTTGCAGT
>OX235271.1:33150943-33168493 GCA_944472155.2 Trichobilharzia szidati | reverse complement strand
TAACTTGTAGTTATTTTCGCAGGTTATGTGGAGAATTGGGAATGGGTGCGCTTTGGTGTCATTGAATAACCACTGGCTGAGGAATCCATAGATAATCTGGAGATCATCATAAACTACACCTTCATGTGCCAAGAGGCTCACGTCATTGTCCTTACCCCTTTTAGTCATTTTTGTAAGATCTTACAGAGTTCCTGAGTTTTGGAGCTGCCAACTAAGGTTGTGCCATTATTTCATGTCTCTCCTTAAGATTTTTAGAAGTTTCTTTTATCTAGTGTAATGCACCAAATTTCTTCAACTTGATATGATTATGAGCAATAGTTTATGCTCGAAACGTCATCAGTTGATATTACTATACAACACTGTGTGATTTATCAAAATAAAATCTTATCCATCATGGAGTTAAATAAAATTCACTTTCCAGTTTCCTTAGTTCTAGCCGCGTTTTGCGGTCTATGAATAGAGTTGGTGTCTTTAGGGCAGATTTTAGGGGAGCGATTGTGTCTCCTACCGAAATGATTGTCATGTAGAAGACATTAGGTGTTACTTCTAAGTTATTTTCGGTAAAGTATTCACCTCAGTCAGAGCTTCTCATTAGCGCTGGTAGAAATTCCCAGTCAACATACGATAACGTAATCAGCAACATATTTAATGTTGCATCCAATCTTCCCTTCAGTTATAATATAATTGGAGGTGACTTCAGTTTGCCTGATATATCATGGAGTACACTTCGAGGACCCTCGAGGTATGATAATCTTCTTAATTCCATCATTACAGGAGGATGGACGCAACATATAAATGTACCAACTAGGTCTGATAATGTTCTTGATCTTATATTCACGATCAACGTAGTACCATCTACGATACATGTGGGACATGAATTCCCAGGTAGCGATCATAAAATAGTGGCATGTTCGTTTAACATTTCTCCAGAAACTATACACAGAAACGAAGTTAGTCGGACACCTATAAGACTATACACACATGTTTATTGGGACCTGTATCAGGACTTGATTAGACACTCTAATTGGGATTCCTACTTTAATAATGACTCCTCAGAGTAAGTTCTTAAAAATTTCTATGACAATATAAGTCTGTTAATGATGTCATAGTGCCTGCGAAATTGATTAAATTCAAAACCCCTCAAGACGATTTCATTCCTATATCATTAGGAAGAAGTTTGCGGAAGCATTCATTAAGTTACTACAGACATGACGACTTATCATCGTTAATCACTATCAAATCAATCCTCATTAGAATCTATGATTTGAAAAGTCTAAGTCTTAGGAATGAAGAAATGCGGGCCATTCAGTCGCCACATAACACTGGAGAAATAGCCAAACTCTTCAAAAATAGGTTATCAAACTCCAAATCAACATATCCGAAAATAACTCACCCAGGCGGTATCACTCCCGAAAGTGCTGAGGATATATGTGAGGTGTTTAGCACGCGCTTCGCCAAACTATACACTCTAGAAAATGACCAGGATATTGATTTCCCTCGTTAAACAGAAAAGTGTTTAAGTGATGTATTCTTAAACGCCCAAGAAATCGATAGAGCTATAGCAAATCTCAAGATTACTATTAATACCGGACCACATGGAATGTCATCCGTCCTCTTAAAAAATGGTGGAAATGACATGAAACCAAATATCCTCAAGATATTTTCAACTTCGCTGATGGGTGGAGCATATCCAATTAGCTAGAAAAAAATTACGTTGTACCCATTCACAAAACCGGAACTAAAGCGGACACAGATAACTACCGTCATATCAACATTACCTCCGTGGTTTCACGTGCGATGGAAAAGTTTGTGAAGGAGCAAATTCTTCAGTATTTGCTTTCGAATGACCTAATATCCCCTTTCCAATACGGTTTCTTAACTAGAAGGTCGTGCATTACTTGCCAGTTAGATTATTTCGGCCACATAACTGAATGTGTAGACAAAGGTCGTTCGGCAGCAACACTATTTCTAGATGTTAGGAAAGCTTTTGATAAGGTCCCACATAAGAGACTCATATCGAAACTCCTATCTTATGGAATAAGTGGAAGGCTACTCGAGTGGATAACTTCCTTTCTAACAGGAAGAGAACAGTTAGTTCAAACCAATCATCACTTATCTACATCTAAACCAATAACCAGCGGAGTGATACAAGGTAGCGTTCTTGGTCCTTCCCTATTCATTGTATTCATAAATGATATTGTCTCTGTGATCAAGTATGGCAAGCCGTACCCCTTCGCAGATGACCTCAAAGTTGTATTTGATTTCGACTATAATGATGTGAATATTGCTAGTAAAATCCAACAAGACCTAAATAGTCTATGTAACTGGAGTGAAAAGTGGCAGTTAACGTTCAATCCAGCTAAGTCTGGGATAACATACTTCGGACGTTGGAAACCTAGCATATGTCTATACATGTACGGTGACCTTGTTTCAAACACGAACACCGTCACAGATCTCAGTGTAACATACTCAGATCTTACCTTTACTGAACATGCAAATAAAGTGGCATCTGATTGCAAACGTCTCACCGGCTTTGTGCTACGCAACTTTTACACTCCAGAAGCCAGATTGGCTATATATAAGATATGTATTCGCCCCAAACTTGAATACTGTGCCCACTTATACAGCAGCTTTAAATCAGCAGACAGGAGAAAAGTTGAAAGTGTCCAAAGATTCCTGACGAAACGCATATTAGGCTATGATCAGCAAATAGAATACCTTGACAGATGTATTCGACTGGACTTAGAACCCTTATGGTTAAGGAGAGTGAAGTGCAACTTACTTCTCTTATTCGGAGTTATAAGAAAGCACTGTAACAGTAACTCATCCATAACGTGGGCTAATCTTAAATCGTATGAACTACGCAACCATGACTACCTTCTCAAGGTTAACACCCATAAACTCACCACTAGAGCTAATTTTTTCACCATTAAATATTGCAAACTTTGGAACCAACTGCCCTCTGAGATTAGATCTTGTGAAAAGCCTGACAGTTTTAAAAGGAGCCTAGAAAAACATATTAACATGTCGCCCTAACCCGTCTAAAAGATCACAACTGCTGGTAGAGTGGGGAGACAATGAAATTTCAATATTTAACTACGGAAAGCATACCAGTCCCAATACTAATATAATGATACTTAGTAATTATGCATAATCAATTCTTGACATTTGATCGTTATTACAATACTTAAAATATTTATGCAGCAAATGTTCTCTTGCTTTACCACGTTTGTTTCCCTTATAACACTCAATTATTGAGCTTAATGTATTCTTTGATAATACGAATTATAATATTGATTACACTCTTATCATATATAGTTTGATTTACTCTACGGTTCCTTGTAAGACTAACTACGCTTCTTCAGTATACACACACTGCAGTATTGCTAACCAAATGTTAAAATTCTGTTGGTTCTGTGTTAATATCGTTTTATAATATGTGTAGACTAGTTACGTTGCAATGTCAAATGTTTACTATATAAAAGACTTTCATGATAATTTAGTACAATAAGTCCTGCCAACCGACCTTACCTTCAGTTCATACTACCTACATTGAACTCTAACTATAGTGTTCTGCTGAATCTTGCTCCACTATTCACAAAACCTATTCTTTTTACTCTTTAAGGGTTTAACATCTTATAAACTAATCTGTTCATTAGGACGCATGCACACATATATAATATGTTCATAAATCTGTA
This sequence comes from Trichobilharzia szidati, assembly GCA_944472155.2. Taxonomy (NCBI): domain Eukaryota; kingdom Metazoa; phylum Platyhelminthes; class Trematoda; order Strigeidida; family Schistosomatidae; genus Trichobilharzia; species Trichobilharzia szidati. The sequence continues at coordinate 33,164,795 of OX235271.1, read as the reverse complement.
TGTGGAGATCTATTGGAAGCACTCACTAAGAAAGCTAGGGAAATGGAATGTGAGGTACGAACGTGTCTGGAATCAAGCAATATATTTGCTGTAGCCATAACAATCAGAGCCTAACATCATAAAAGGAGGGAGGGTGGCGCATGCTGATCAGTAGTTATGGTGGTGGACACTAAGGTGAATCGCCCCATTCTGCAGGAACAGCAATATGCAATTTGACGGCTCGAGATTTCTATGAGGGCTTGAATCTTTATCTTGAAAAAGATAATAATGATCGCCTAGACAGATCTTGCTTCTACCCTTAAACATATACCATTCGGTCATCTTATTGCTGAGATGCGATCACGTGGGCTCTGCACAGGTTTATGGGGCATCTTAGAAATTAACATGCTTTCCTTTGTCGAATCTTCGAATATCACTTAACAATGTCTCATCTCATTCATTTTCTAATAACGTCTTCACTTGCTTATTATATTCCACTAAACCTAACATTTTATAGCTCTTTATGAATTCGATTCGACTTATTTTATTCCTATTCTCTATAGGGTACGGTTGTGCACCAAATACACAAAAAGGTATGAAATTAAAACAACCGGCTTGTGGATAATTGTATTAAACCAAAAGTGGACATCATGGTAGTAAGACCTATATGGGTAGCATTATACATTGCAAATGAACTTTGTCAGCCTAGGGATTATAGTCTCCCATTTTATTTCCTTTATGAATGCATCTATTAATGATACATTGCATTTACCTATTTTATTAAACTTTAATGATTCACCTTAGCACCCTTACTTTTCTAAAACAGCTTACTATCCCTTGTAAACGTTGTACTTATCTCAATATTGGTTGGTTATCGTATGCCTACAAACACGGGTTGAAAACGAAACGAAGTCGATTTTCCTGCGCAACCTGGAGGGCTGCTGTTTAATTCAATAATGGTACGACATGGGTCAGACAAAGAGTGTATTTATATATATATATCAAATATTTAGCTGTTCAAACATTAACTTGTAGACAATCTACTATTTGGCATTATATCATACTTGATCGTGCCTGTAAAAATGGCATGCATTTTTATGTAAGTTTATGTTTATATGAAAATATAAATTATTATTAAAGGTACTGGTATCAGTGGATTCGAAAGCATATATTAGACACCCACGCCCTCTTCTGTTCACTCTGTCATTCCTGTGAATGTCATAGTTATCAATTATCAGCTTTGTATCAGGTATTTCATTAGTTAGCGAAGTTTCAGTTACCAGAATCAGTGTTGGCCGTTCCATGTATACCAAGCTGCGAAGTGAAGTTTTTTTGCTAAGGAGAGATGAAGCATTTAAGAGCATAATTTTCAGAAAACTAGAGTTGTTCGAAGGATGGTTAGTAGGTTTTCTTGTTACTAACGCTAACTCCTGGTTTCCTATGATATGTTCGGAGGGATTCTCAGATGAGTCAGTGTCAGAGTGTTTACTATTCTCTGAACAAACTGTGCTGCGAGAGGGGCCATTGTTTGCTGCAACCGAAAGTAGTCCTATTGCACATATTGGTTTCTAGCATCATTACATGGGTATCTGGGAATCATTTCTCGGCATTCGACAGTATGTTTCACTGTTCAGATTGTTATTTACAGGGCCGCAGTACCCTGTTTTTAGGTTGTTTTGAGGGTAGTGCGTGCTAGGTCTTTCGTAGTTGTACATTTGTTGACTCATTTCGTGCGTGTACACAGGAGGACCCTGGGCCAGTCTTTACCATTTGTACCGATAGGGCTTTGCGTAACTACTACAAGAGTTCGAGAATACATTTCTGTCCATATGGTCACCTAGTGGTGTCTCGTCTAGTCACCCATGTGTTTTTTTATATATTATGGGTCACGTTCTCAAGTTATATGCGCCTATAGGCATATTAAAACCTCGGCTATTACGGAAATGGTGGGTCTCACTCTGCTGTTTAATCAGCTCGACACCTCTTGCCTGTCTGCTAGCGTGTGATTCTGTGTGGATAAGGCTATTTTCGCTGCTAGTTTTCACCTCGTGTAGACTGTCATCCACAGTTTCTCTATTACTCTTAGTTCGGAGTGTAGGATTATTTTTGTCCTGCAGATTTAGTCCTTCCTCAATACTGACGACACAGAGTCTTGGCTTAGCTATAGTTAAAACAGAATGACTTGGCTTAAACTTTATCTGTTTCTAAAACATAAAATAAATCATATAATTACACCAAGAAAAATGTACAAATCCACTGTCATTCAAAAAAGGACAAAAACGTACCGAACAGTATTGAGGGTACGGACAAAATGAACAGTAAATTAATCAAATGTACACACAAATAGAGTGACAGACAACAAAGAACATTCAGGGTCACATCACGTGGTGAGGGTTACAATAAACTGACCAATAATCGCGACAAGAATGTTACATCATATTGATTAGCTGTCTATCATATAGCCTATCTATCTGTCGCGATTAACACGAGAAGAGCACTTCTGTTCACGTGTTCCGTCTCCTTTATGGGACTTGTCGCAATGCGTGCATAGTTCTTTTTTAGGCTTACGTTCTGCTTGTTGGGCTTGTCACAAAGCAGGTATATGGACGCCTGTGGAGAGGTCTTTGCTTCAGGGGACTTCTTTTCGGCTTTTACAGCGAGATTATCTTGCTTGGCCCTGGGTGCAGTTTGATCTGCCGATATTTGAAGATTATCGGTAGTGGGAGCATCTGCGTATACTTCATGTGTGGGGTCGGTAGATTTCCTAGCAGTGTTCTCACGAACTTCGAGACCCATTCCAGTGTTACTGACCCTTTTGGGTTTCCCTTCACCTTCGCATGTCGTTTGTTCACCTTGTACAACGCAAATGTCACTATGTGCTTCAGTGTCTTTCGATACTTCAGCATTGACATTATCCGTGATTTGTGGTATAATCGTGTTTGTATCTGAGGGGTTCCTAGCTACTAGTCGTTGGTTGGGGGCTCTGTCCAAAACTATTTCAACATTTTTGAATTTTGTAGTGGAGGCCAAAATGTTCCCAGATATCCTAGGTCTATGAATATTGTTCGGCTATTATACAGCCTCAAAATTGAAAAGTTTGGGACATGTGCGGTTGACTCTTTTTCATTTAGTCGAATACACTGACAGGGTGTACTTAAGATGTTTGCAGCTCTTACAAGGAGTGCTGAACCGACTTTATGAACTCATTGTCAGGTATGTTGTACACTATAGCGTTCTGTTTAGAAGCAAGTCTTTTGACAGCTTCGCTTGACAAATAATCTATAGCATTCTCTAGTTACTTAGCATTTTCCAATTCAGTATGGGTTGGTTTAGTCTTCAATTTAAAGAGTTTTAGGAAAGTGAGATCTCCCAGTTCCTTTTTAAGATGTGAGATTGTTTCTGGTACCAGGTCAAGTAGATTTAGTTCCGTCCTGACGTCATTTATTTGTAGCTGCATGTCGTTTATGATGCAGACTAAGTTAGTAATCCCTGCCTTTTCCGGCAGGACATCTTTCCCCTGTATTACAGGGGTTAGCGTTATTATGGAACCGTTTGTATAGGGTGAACTACTAATTAATAATAATTTATATTTTCATATAAACATAAATTTACATAAAAATGCATGCCATTTTTACAGGCACGATCAAGTATGATATAATGCCAAATAGTAGATTGTCTACAAGTTAATGTTTGAACAGCTAAATATTTGATATATATATATATATAAATACACTCTTTGTCTGACCCATGTCGTACCATTATTGAATTAAACAGCAGCCCTCCAGGTTGCGCAGGAAAATCGACTTCGTTTCGTTTTCAACCCGTGTTTGTAGGCATACGATAACCAACCAATATTGAGATAAGTACAACGTTTACAAGGGATAGTAAGCTGTTTTAGAAAAGTAAGGGTGCTAAGGTGAATCATTAAAGTTTAATAAAATAGGTAAATGCAATGTATCATTAATAGATGCATTCATAAAGGAAATAAAATGGGAGACTATAATCCCTAGGCTGACAAAGTTCATTTGCAATGTATAATGCTACCCATATAGGTCTTACTACCATGATGTCCACTTTTGGTTTAATACAATTATCCACAAGCCGGTTGTTTTAATTTCATACCTTTTTGTGTATTTGGTGCACAACCGTACCCTATAGAGAATAGGAATAAAATAAGTCGAATCGAATTCATAAAGAGCTATAAAATGTTAGTTTTAGTGGAATATAATAAGCAAGTGAAGACGTTATTAGAAAATGAATGAGATGAGACATTGTTAAGTGATATTCGAAGATTCGACAAAGGAAAGCATGTTAATTTCTAAGATGCCCCATAAACCTGTGCAGAGCCCACGTGATCGCATCTCAGCAATAAGATGACCGAATGGTATATGTTTAAGGGTAGAAGCAAGATCTGTCTAGGCGATCATTATTATCTTTTTCAAGATAAAGATTCAAGCCCTCATAGAAATCTCGAGCCGTCAAATTGCATATTGCTGTTCCTGCAGAATGGGGCGATTCACCTTAGTGTCCACCACCATAACTACTGATCAGCATGCGCCACCCTCCCTCCTTTTATGATGTTAGGCTCTGATTGTTATGGCTACAGCGAATATATTGCTTGATTCCAGACACGTTCGTACCTCACATTCCATTTCCCTAGCTTTCTTAGTGAGTGCTTCCAATAGATCTCCACATACAGATTTATGAACATATTATATATGTGTGCATGCGTCCTAATGAACAGATTAGTTTATAAGATGTTAAACCCTTAAAGAGTAAAAATAATAGGTTTTGTGAATAGTGGAGCAAGATTCAGCAGAACACTATAGTTAGAGTTCAATGTAGGTAGTATGAACTGAAGGTAAGGTCGGTTGGCAGGACTTATTGTACTAAATTATCATGAAAGTCTTTTATATAGTAAACATTTGACATTGCAACGTAACTAGTCTACACATATTATAAAACGATATTAACACAGAACCAACAGAATTTTAACATTTGGTTAGCAATACTGCAGTGTGTGTATACTGAAGAAGCGTAGTTAGTCTTACAAGGAACCGTAGAGTAAATCAAACTATATATGATAAGAGTGTAATCAATATTATAATTCGTATTATCAAAGAATACATTAAGCTCAATAATTGAGTGTTATAAGGGAAACAAACGTGGTAAAGCAAGAGAACATTTGCTGCATAAATATTTTAAGTATTGTAATAACGATCAAATGTCAAGAATTGATTATGCATAATTACTAAGTATCATTATATTAGTATTGGGACTGGTATGCTTTCCGTAGTTAAATATTGAAATTTCATTGTCTCCCCACTCTACCAGCAGTTGTGATCTTTTAGACGGGTTAGGGCGACATGTTAATATGTTTTTCTAGGCTCCTTTTAAAACTGTCAGGCTTTTCACAAGATCTAATCTCAGAGGGCAGTTGGTTCCAAAGTTTGCAATATTTAATGGTGAAAAAATTAGCTCCAGTGGTGAGTTTATGGGTGTTAACCTTGAGAAGGTAGTCATGGTTGCGTAGTTCATACGATTTAAGATTAGCCCACGTTATGGATGAGTTACTGTTACAGTGCTTTCTTATAACTCCGAATAAGAGAAGTAAGTTGCACTTCACTCTCCTTAACCATAAGGGTTCTAAGTCCAGTCGAATACATCTGTCAAGGTATTCTATTTGCTGATCATAGCCTAATATGCGTTTCGTCAGGAATCTTTGGACACTTTCAACTTTTCTCCTGTCTGCTGATTTAAAGCTGCTGTATAAGTGGGCACAGTATTCAAGTTTGGGGCGAATACATATCTTATATATAGCCAATCTGGCTTCTGGAGTGTAAAAGTTGCGTAGCACAAAGCCGGTGAGACGTTTACAATCAGATGCCACTTTATTTGCATGTTCAGTAAAGGTAAGATCTGAGTATGTTACACTGAGATCTGTGACGGTGTTCGTGTTTGAAACAAGGTCACCGTACATGTATAGACATATGCTAGGTTTCCAACGTCCGAAGTATGTTATCCCAGACTTAGCTGGATTGAACGTTAACTGCCACTTTTCACTCCAGTTACATAGACTATCTAGGTCTTGTTGGATTTTACTAGCAATATTCACATCATTATAGTCGAAATCAAATACAACTTTGAGGTCATCTGCGAAGGGGTACGGCTTGCCATACTTGATCACAGAGACAATATCATTTATGAATACAATGAATAGGGAAGGACCAAGAACGCTACCTTGTATCACTCCGCTGGTTATTGGTTTAGATGTAGATAAGTGATGATTGGTTTGAACTAACTGTTCTCTTCCTGTTAGAAAGGAAGTTATCCACTCGAGTAGCCTTCCACTTATTCCATAAGATAGGAGTTTCGATATGAGTCTCTTATGTGGGACCTTATCAAAAGCTTTCCTAACATCTAGAAATAGTGTTGCTGCCGAACGACCTTTGTCTACACATTCAGTTATGTGGCCGAAATAATCTAACTGGCAAGTAATGCACGACCTTCTAGTTAAGAAACCGTATTGGAAAGGGGATATTAGGTCATTCGAAAGCAAATACTGAAGAATTTGCTCCTTCGCAATCGTTTCCAACATACGCTGTTCGCTGGTTGACCGTAACTATCAGCAGGAAACAGAACGTAATCTGGGTTTTCGCTCAACTTTGATGGTGACCTTAGTAAACTGTTTGCAATTTAACATTTATAGGAACCTGTTCTTATCGCCTGTACAATAATCGATCAATTTAAACTTTTGAATAAGTATTAATTTATGATACTTCAGGATTGTAATTTATAACAATACTGATCGTGGCTGTAAGAATGGCATGCATTTCTTGTAAACTTACCCGTTTATACGAAATATAAATTATTATTATTGGCACCGAGTTTAGAGTGGACAGATCATGTTCAGAATGGTATTGTGTTGCTGCATCGATATGCCGCACAAGCGCGCATTCAAAAAATGTTAGTATGAGTTCCCTGTTGAAACAAGTGTGCGACGTAGTTGATGTTAATTCCTCCCAGTTGATATGTGTGGCATTAAAGCCATCTACTATTAGACACCAATTTCTACTACTTCACCTCCTGAGGTGATTTAGAACGAAATAGTCAGCTTGACTAGCAGGACCTCCATGAATAACCCCAATTGTCACAGTGCCCTTGTTCAAGTTAATGACACGACTTGCGGCTTCATTGGTGCAGCAGTCATGAGCTTCCTATAATGCTGATCCAATTCCCATATCATCCCGGATACATAGGGTGACCCCACCACATTTCCCACTAATTACTGTGCCCGCTCAAATGCAACTGTACCCAGGTATGAGTTGATTTAAGTTTACACCCGCTAACAACCATGTTTCGGTGGCAGCAATCACATCAGGTTGTAGTTCTTCAGATAACACTCCTAGTTCAGGGAGCTTATTCCTAAGACTACACGCATTCGTATAGCGTATTGAGAGACCTAGATGTTCACTCTACTTATGAACAGAAGTTTGGGCAACGTAGGTTTCCGAGACCTCACTACTCGAAAACTCAACAGTTTGAGGTGTTTTCCACGTTTTTAGTAGTCGGACTTTGAATTCGGCCATGGCTTCTCCTCTCTTAACTCTATCTTCCAGAGGCAAGTCAGTCCAGATTCCCACCTTTTTGTCCTTGATCTTGAATGAGTTGTTGAGAATAGTGCTTTTCTCCATCTCGTTCCGCAGCACTATCTTCAGCAGTCTTGAGGAATTTTCCGTTGTATTGGCGTTTCGTTTACCGGTTCTGATGACTTTACTTATGTGAACTCCATTTGTTTTCAGGAAGTATTTTGTGAAGGATGGAGCTTACAACCTTGAGATCATCAGTGTGTAGGGCAGCCGGATCTACTTTCTTTGATTCCTCTAAGTTCCAAATTACGACACTGTAATTTGAGTCCGGTTTCACAAACTTGTTAGTGTTCACGGCCGTCGAGACCTTATCACTAGGCCTAGTGCTTTTCTCATTTCTATTATTCTTCGGCTTCCTGTTTTTTGGCACTAATCAACTGAAATCAGTTACTTCCACTTTGCTCTCTCTCAGTTGGAAGCTGTGCGTTCACCAGACACGCAACGATTCGTCGCTATAGTATCACCCAGCGGTCTTACAATGTTAGCACTGCTTGTCCTCTTAGATTTTCGGGGCATTTGTGTACTGTTCCAGACCTTTGAGCACACTGTACCTGTGTTATGTCTCTCGCTTCGGGATGTGATTCTGTCTCAGTCTTATGGCTCAGTCCGGAATCATCATTCATGGCATCGGCTCCAGATGCTGGCTTTTTCCTCCTATCTGAGGTTGTTGTCAATTTTTTTGACAGAAGAAGTCATACAGCCTCTTGGATGAGGACGTCCAAAATGCTGCTGCAAAATTTGCACACCCATGGAGACGGTGGCTTGCTGCGTCTCCTATAGGCTGATGGTGATAGACCAGGGCAAACTGCATGAAACCATAGGTTGCAGTTATCATAATGCATCCGATCATCTACTGGGAAATGGCAGTCCGGTCGTCCGCAGCTATTAGTGAGACTCATGTCAGTATAGGTTGTTTAAATTACACAGACAAACACACATATATATACTTGAGTAAAGCAAGAACAACAATTGTACAAGGATAACATGAGCTCATCTTTTATTATTTCGAAGATTCTTCCCAACTGGTTACAACCAGAACGATAAAAGATATGAATTACACTAAAGATTGAAACATACTTTTCCACGATCACAAGGAGTCATTGGTAGGAAGTAAAAGTAACATTAGTCCGGAATGATTTAACTAATTAAGAGTTACAAACATTGGTTATTTATAGAATAATTAGACAATTAGGCTTGGAAACAAAAAACAGAGTTGCGTACATATGTGTGTATAGAAACAAGGTTTAGCTAGAAAGAGCATAACAAAAAAGTAGATTACTTAACTAAAGAAAATGTTTTATCCAATTGCCAACAGAAAAAAAGGAAGAGAAAAGAACAAGATAGGGTGAGTCATATTTAGATGAGAGAGTAGAGTTCTCTAAACAAGAAAAAGGGTGACTCATACAAGTTGTATATTTTGTTATCACCAGGCTAGTGCAAGATTCGACACTGTCTCTTTCTGCGTACATGGATTTGGTTTAAGTCGTTTGACAGCATTTGCTTCAGCAAAGCATAGCAAGCTAGGTTTCTTTTGCTTGTTGATTATTTTGAATGACTTCAAGTTGTCTACATTATGACCAGTGTCTAATAGATGACGCGCAATTGCACTGTTTAATACTTGTGGACCTTTCAGTCTCAGGTTCTTTGGTATGTGCTCAGAAATGCGGACAATAACCCTTCTCTCTGTTCTTCCGATTTATGTGCTTTGGCACTTACATGTAAATTGGTAGACACAGTTGGAGGTAACATGAGGTGGGTATTTGTTCACTTTTGATTGTCTCAAACAACTAGTTGTTTGATGAACACATACGATCTTAGCGGCTGGATATGTTCTTTTCAGGGTAGAGTTCAGTCTGCATCTTATTCTACTGGCAGTATCATCAGCTTTGAATGCAAGCTGCAGAAAGACAGGCTTCTTCTCTACTGTGCTGCTTTTCACTTTTTCAACATGACGTCTCCCACACTTGTCGATGAACTTTTGTGGGTAACCGTTGTCGCGTAGGCATTTCTCCACAATGGATAGCTCTTCCTCAATCTTTTCTTCCGAACACAGCTGTAGTGACCCGTTTTATTACTCATCACTGTACTATACTTTAATTGTGTAATTGTACTTTCATTCGTTTATTACTCCAAATCTTGCATGTTAACGATTGATACCTTTTGTACTCGCTCGATTTTCGAATTTTGATTGCTGCAATAATACACTATCGTATTCCTTCGCAAGTGCCTTTTGAATTACGTTGCGGATGTCGAGTAATCGCAACGTTAGGTCACAATTATAAACGCGAAGAAGTACTAGAAGATACGTGTACTCTAGTTCAGTCAAAATATAGCAGCAACAAATTGGTGAGCCCTACGATAACTTGCTGACTCCGACGACGACGACTTTTGACCTCGACGCGTTGTTACACTTGTTGGATTAATAAAACTTTAACCTTCGTGGATCTATATATTTATTACATATTCCGAACTCATTCTTGTGTTTGCTCATCGCACAACCTGCAGTAATTTGTGGTAAGCACCTGCATTGCATTTTTCTGTTTTGCCATATTCTTATTGTGCACAAATTTTGCTATTTTGTTACTCTTAAACCATTTTTTACGAATTGTAACATGTCTTCCAATACCTCTGATAACTTAGAGCTGGGATCTGTTAGTGCTATCTCTCTTACTGTACCAGTTTTTAAGCCCAGAGACCCTCATCTTTGGTTTGCTCGACTGGAACATTATTTGGCTAGCAATAAGCTCACGTCACAGACAGCTAAATTTGGCATTTTGAGTACAGTGCTACCAGACGAAGTCGCCGAGCAGGTACGGCAATACATCGTTCATCCCAGCACAGAAGCGCCTTATGACAAGTTGAAGGAAGAGGTACTGCGATGCACTTCGCTTTCAGACAGGCAAGCACTCGATCGCCTGTTAAGCAATGTTGAGTTAGGTGATAAAACCCCATCTCAACTCATGAGGCATATGCAAAGCCTAGTTGCCGGAAGAGAAATCGATAAACGTCTCTTTTATCAAATCTGGCTGCGACGACTTCCTCAAAACATCCAGCAGGTTCTTGCTTTCGGAGACGACGACATTGACATAGAAAGGCTCACCGAAATCGCGGATCGCATGTACGAGAGGTCAACACCTCAATTCCAGTTCTCTGTCCTCAAGCTTCAGCATTGTCTACAGGTGTGCAAACACTCTTACAATGGTCTGCAACTCCATTTACTCAAGCCGGTCCTACAGCTGTTCAATTACAACAGTTTACCCAATCACCTCAACAACAACAGATTCAAGCACAAGCTCATCAGTTACAACCAGCTCAATAGCCAACTTATCTCCAACAACATCAGCAACAACCAACAATGATGGCAACTGACGTCCCTGTCAGTGGTCAACCTGGTACTGTAGCTGCACGCTCCTATGCTACTCTCCAGTTTATCACTCTGGTACCAGGAGCTCCATCAAAAGTCATGACTGTTGGTCCTAACGGTCAGTTGATTCAAGCCACTGGTTTACCACAGTTTATGCCAACTGCTTCTGTTGGAATGGCTATCAATCAACCAACTTCTACTCTCCAACCTCAGCAAACATCAATTCAAGTTACTCCTCAACGCCGAGTAACAACACCCCAGCAACAACAACTTACTGACGGACGTTCACTTTCAACCGTATCAGCAGCAGCAGCTACTGCTGCACTCTTCGCTGGCACAGCCATCTCTTCTTGTACAATTCCACTTGTACAACCAGCTTTCATGGAAATAGAGGTAACTGAATATTTACCCAATTCATTTCCATACCACCTTATTACGGTACTATTAACTGCACGTAAGATATAAATCTATTCTGTAACTCTTTACAATAACAACCCCATTATTATTCTAATAATAATTTTTCTGCTTTTATTGTTACATGTTGCGCAACTTTCTAAACATTTTAGTTCGTTTCAAAGTTGTTAACATTTTCGAATATATACAGTCATAATCGAACCTCAGAAAACTAAAAAGCCTCAATTCGGTTTTCATAATTTTTTGTCCTTGTAATTTACAATTTCATTCCGAATACAGGTAAACTTCATTTACATGCATTCTACGGAGGGACTATTGTAGTGACCCGTTTTATTACTCATCACTGTACTATACTTTAATTGTGTAATTGTACTTTCATTCGTTTATTACTCCAAATCTTGCATGTTAACGATTGATACCTTTTGTACTCGCTCGATTTTCGAATTTTGATTGCTGCAATAATACACTATCGTATTCCTTCGCAAGTGCCTTTTGAATTACGTTGCGGATGTCGAGTAATCGCAACGTTAGGTCACAATTATAAACGCGAAGAAGTACTAGAAGATACGTGTACTCTAGTTCAGTCAAAATATAGCAGCAACAAATTGGTGAGCCCTACGATAACTTGCTGACTCCGACGACGACGACTTTTGACCTCGACGCGTTGTTACACTTGTTGGATTAATAAAACTTTAACCTTCGTGGATCTATATATTTATTACATATTCCGAACTCATTCTTGTGTTTGCTCATCGCACAACCTGCAGTAATTTGTGGTAAGCACCTGCATTGCATTTTTCTGTTTTGCCATATTCTTATTGTGCACAAATTTTGCTATTTTGTTACTCTTAAACCATTTTTTACGAATTGTAACATGTCTTCCAATACCTCTGATAACTTAGAGCTGGGATCTGTTAGTGCTATCTCTCTTACTGTACCAGTTTTTAAGCCCAGAGACCCTCATCTTTGGTTTGCTCGACTGGAACATTATTTGGCTAGCAATAAGCTCACGTCACAGACAGCTAAATTTGGCATTTTGAGTACAGTGCTACCAGACGAAGTCGCCGAGCAGGTACGGCAATACATCGTTCATCCCAGCACAGAAGCGCCTTATGACAAGTTGAAGGAAGAGGTACTGCGATGCACTTCGCTTTCAGATAGGCAAGCACTCGATCGCCTGTTAAGCAATGTTGAGTTAGGTGATAAAACCCCATCTCAACTCATGAGGCATATGCAAAGCCTAGTTGCCGGAAGAGAAATCGATAAACGTCTCTTTTATCAAATCTGGCTGCGACGACTTCCTCAAAACATCCAGCAGGTTCTTGCTTTCGGAGACGACGACATTGACATAGAAAGGCTCACCGAAATCGCGGATCGCATGTACGAGAGGTCAACACCTCAATTCCAGTTCTCTGTCCTCAAGCTTCAGCATTGTCTACAGGTGTGCAAACACTCTTACAATGGTCTGCAACTCCATTTACTCAAGCCGGTCCTACAGCTGTTCAATTACAACAGTTTACCCAATCACCTCAACAACAACAGATTCAAGCACAAGCTCATCAGTTACAACCAGCTCAATAGCCAACTTATCTCCAACAACATCAGCAACAACCAACAATGATGGCAACTGACGTCCCTGTCAGTGGTCAACCTGGTACTGTAGCTGCACGCTCCTATGCTACTCTCCAGTTTATCACTCTGGTACCAGGAGCTCCATCAAAAGTCATGACTGTTGGTCCTAACGGTCAATTGATTCAAGCCACTGGTTTACCACAGTTTATGCCAACTGCTTCTGTTGGAATGGCTATCAATCAACCAACTTCTACTCTCCAACCTCAGCAAACATCAATTCAAGTTACTCCTCAACGCCGAGTAACAACACCCCAGCAACAACAACTTACTGACGGACGTTCACTTTCAACCGTATCAGCAGCAGCAGCTACTGCTGCACTCTTCGCTGGCACAGCCATCTCTTCTTGTACAATTCCACTTGTACAACCAGCTTTCATGGAAATAGAGGTAACTGAATATTTACCCAATTCATTTCCATACCACCTTATTACGGTACTATTAACTGCACGTAAGATATAAATCTATTCTGTAACTCTTTACAATAACAACCCCATTATTATTCTAATAATAATTTTTCTGCTTTTATTGTTACATGTTGCGCAACTTTCTAAACATTTTAGTTCGTTTCAAAGTTGTTAACATTTTCGAATATATACAGTCATAATCGAACCTCAGAAAACTAAAAAGCCTCAATTCGGTTTTCATAATTTTTTGTCCTTGTAATTTACAATTTCATTCCGAATACAGGTAAACTTCATTTACATGCATTCTACGGAGGGACTATTGTAGTGACCCGTTTTATTACTCATCACTGTACTATACTTTAATTGTGTAATTGTACTTTCATTCGTTTATTACTCCAAATCTTGCATGT
>OX235271.1:33089610-33150445 GCA_944472155.2 Trichobilharzia szidati | reverse complement strand
TAAAGCAATAGGGTACAAATAACCAAGGTTGGATCTGTGTTGTCTCATCCCAGACAGATCACAAGTGGGGTTGTGCAAGGTAGTGTCCTAGGTCCACTTTTATTTACAGTATACATTAACAGCATTTGCAACTGCTTCACCTCAGGTAAATCATTCCTATATGCTGACGACCTCAAAGTCGTTTACTCCTGCCACGCTCATGAACTAAGCGATATGGTGAATAAAATACATCTTGAACTAAGTAGTCTCGCAACATGGTGTACTGAATCCTGTCTTAAGTTCAACATTGATAAATGCGGCTGGATTTGTATCGGAAACAGTAACCTTGACCTGAATCTTGAAATTAATGGGCGTAAACTAGCCAAGCTCAACTCAGTCGTAGATCTCGGTATCAGATACTCTAGTAACTTAACGTTCTCTGAACAAACTGATTATGCCAGACGTAAAACACGAAGGCTCCTAGGATGCATAACTCGTAATTTCTTTTGTTGTGAAACTAGGGTTTTATTATATAAAGTATGTGTCCGACCTATTTTAGAATACTGCCCGTTTATTCTTAGCGGACTCAGGCAAAATGACAAGCTTAAGTTAGAAGGAGTGCAACGGCAATTCACCTTAAGAATTCTTGGTTTAGAAAGTGGTCTCCAATACTATGAACGTTGCGACAGACTAAGTTTAGAACCACTCTGGAAAAGACGTCTTAAGCTAAACCTGATTTTTTACTACAAGCTAACTAATCTGCTCGTGCACTCCTCCGAGCCAATAATTAAACCTACCGCTGTCATCAGTTACAATCTTAGAAATCATCACAACCTAGCTGCTATAGAGCATTGTCAGACTCACATGCGGTATAATTTCTTCTTAAATAAGTTTTCAGTCATTTGGAATAGACTACCAGCTGATGTGCGCGATGCAAACACACTCGCAGTGTTCATCTCCTCAGTCACCAGACTGCTCAAAGATGACAGTGCACTTCTGAGTCTGAATCCTACATCCACTTTTTCGTCCAACATAGATATTTTAAGTTCATTAAACGTGTAGTTACAACAAAATACAATTATAAATTTTTATATTATTGGAAGTACATGATAGACATTTTTACACAGGACAACAATATTAGCTCACACAATATAAAAGTTAGCATTACGGGAATAGTTAGTTAGTGCACCAAAATAACTATAATTACTAAACAGAATATAAATGTATGTATACATATTAATCACCCCCTAAGTACTCCACTTGCTTTCTTTTGCGTTGTTGTTGTTTGTCTTCTTTTGTCTCTCACCATTTCAGCTTCCATTTAACTTTTTGAATGAGAACGAAGAATGTAGATATTTGCCCATTTACAATGACAAATGATCTGCAAACATTATTGGTCCCATAACTTACAATTCCCTCGTGAATTGCGCATTGCCTTCACCAACGACGTAACCTGGATTACAGTTGTGAAATATATCTTTATACCAATAAAAAAGTATTGATTTATAATACTTCACGAATGTAACTTATAACATAACTGATCTTGTCTGCAAAATAGCTTGCATTTCTTGAAAACACCCGTTTGTAAGAAAATATAAACTGTCATTATTATTAGTCTACCTTGAGTACTATTCACTTATGATGTTACGAAGAAAATGCTGACAAAAGTATACAAGTGGATTACTTATTTTAAATTATTATCAAGAATAAGACTCGATGCCGTACACACCAAAGTTATATGGAGGAATTACTTCAAGCTTTATTTTTTTCCCAAGTATTTGTAATCCATCCAAAACATACTTGGGTTTTTTTTGTTAATGCGAAGACAATATTTCTATATTTCTTGATGTGCTCCATTGAATGACTAGTTATCATATTGTTCCCATAGACAAAATGACTGCAACCTTATAATTTTACCATGAACCAAATTTATGTAATTTAAATAATACTTATCTATGCCTGTACAACTGGTGTGTCCTACACAGGTAGGAAAAAATGTATTTTATTAAATTACTATTATTAAATATGTTTACTAATCGTATATGTAATTTATCATATTGATGATGCCTGTAAACTGGCGTGCCTCATGTACAAAATGAGAATATACTATTATTTATTTATTTATTTATTTATGTAGACAACTTGAAGTCATTCAAAATAATCAACAAGCAAAAGAAACCTAGCTTGCTATGCTTTGCTGAAGCAAATGCTGTCAAACGACTTAAACCAAATCCATGTACGCAGAAAGAGACAGTGTCGAATCTTGCACTAGCCTGGTGATAACAAAATATACAACTTGTATGAGTCACCCTTTTTCTTGTTTAGAAAACTCTACTCTCTCATCTAAATATGACTCACCCTATCTTGTTCTTTTCTCTTCCTTTTTTTCTATTGGTAATTGGATAAAACATTTTCTTTAGTTACGTAATCTACTTTTTTGTTATGCTCTTTCTAGCTAAACCTTGTTTCTATACACACATATGTACGCAACTCTGTTTTTTGTTTCCAAGCCTAATTGTCTAATTATTCTATAAGTAACCAATGTTTGTAACTCTTAATTAGTTAAATCATTCTGGACTAATGTTACTTTTACTTCCTACCAATGACTCCTTGTGATCGTGGAAAAGTATGTTTCAATCTTTAGTGTAATTCATATTTTTTATCGTTCTGGTTGTAACCAGTTGGGAAGAATCTTCGAAATAATAAAAGATGAGCTCATGTTATCCTTGTACAATTGTTGTTCTTGCTTTACTCAAGTATATATATGTGTGTTTGTCTGTGTAATTTAAACAACCTATACTGACATGAGTCTCACTAATAGCTGCGGACGACCGGACTGCCATTTCCCAGTAGATGATCGGATGCATTATGATAACTGCAACCTATGGTTTCATACAGTTTGCCCTGGTCTATCACCTATGGGAGACGCAGCAAGCCACCGTCTCCATGGGTGTGCAAATTTTGCAGCAGCATTTTGGACGTTCTCATCCAAGAGGCTGTATGACTTCTTCTGTCAAAAAAATTGACAACAACCTCAGATAGGAGGAAAAAGCCAGCATCTGGAGCCGATGCCATGAATGATGATTCCGGAATGAGCCATAAGACTGAGACAGAATCACATACCGAAGCGAGAGACATAACACAGGTACAGTGTGCTCAAAGGTCTGGAACAGTACACAAATGCCCCGAAAATCTAAGAGGACAAGCAGTGCTAACATTGTAAGACCGCTGGGTGATACTATAGCGACGAATCGTTGCGTGTCTGCTGAACGCACAGCTTCCAACTGAGAGAGAGCAAAGTGGAAGTAACTGATTTCAGTTGATTAGTGCCAAAAAACAGGAAGCCGAAGAATAATAGAAATGAGAAAAGCACTAGGCCTAGTGATAAGGTCTCGACGGCCGTGAACACTAACAAGTTTGTGAAACCGGACTCAAATTACAGTGTCGTAATTTGGAACTTAGAGGAGCCAAAGAAAGTAGATCCGGCTGCCCTACACACTGATGATCTCAAGGTTGTAAGCTCCATCCTTCACAAAATACTTCCTGAAAACAAATGGAGTTCACATAAGTAAAGTCATCAGAACCGGTAAACGAAACGCCAATACAACGGAAAATTCCTCAAGACTGCTGAAGATAGTGCTGCGGAACGAGATGGAGAAAAGCACTATTCTCAACAACTCATTCAAGATCAAGGACAAAAAGGTGGGAATCTGGACTGACTTGCCTCTGGAAGATAGAGTTAAGAGAGGAGAAGCCATGGCCGAATTCAAAGTCCGACTACTAAAAACGTGGAAAACACCTCAAACTGTTGAGTTTTCGAGTAGTGAGGTCTCGGAAACCTACGTTGCCCAAACTTCTGTTCATAAGTAGAGTGAACATCTAGGTCTCTCAATACGCTATACGAATGCGTGTAGTCTTAGGAATAAGCTCCCTGAACTAGGAGTGTTATCTGAAGAACTACAACCTGATGTGATTGCTGTCACCGAAACATGGTTGTTAGCGGGTGTAAACTTAAATCAACTCATACCTGGGTACAGTTGCATTTGAGCGGGCACAGTAATTAGTGGGAAATGTGGTGGGGTCACCCTGTGTATCCGGGATGATATGGGAATTGGATCAGCATTATAGGAAGCTCATGACTGCTGCACCAATGAAGCCGCAAGTCGTGTCATTAACTTGAACAAGGGCACTGTGACAATTGGGGTTATTCATGGAGGTCCTGCTAGTCAAGCTGACTATTTCGTTCTAAATCACCTCAGGAGGTGAAGTAGTAGAAATTGGTGTCTAATAGTAGATGGCTTTAATGCCACACATATCAATTGGGAGGAATTAACATCAACTACGTCGCACACTTGTTTCAACAGGGAACTCATACTAACAGTGTTTGAATGCGCGCTTGTGCGGCATATCGATGCAGCAACACAATACCATTCTGAACATGATCTGTCCACTCTAAACTCGGTGCCAATAATAATAATTTATATTTCGTATAAACGGGTAAGTTTACAAGAAATGCATGTCATTCTTACAGCCACGATCAGTATTGTTATAAATTACAATCCTGAAGTATCATAAATTAATACTTATTCAAAAGATTAAATTGTTCGATTATTGTACAGGCGATAAGAACAGGTTCCTATAAATGTTAAATTGCAAACAGTTTACTAAGGTCACCATCAAAGTTGAGCGACAACCCAAATTACGTTCTGTTTCCTGCTGATAGTTACGGTCAACCAGTGAACAGCGTATGTTGGAAACGATTGTAAAGAAGCAAATTCTTCAGTATTTGCTTTCGAATGACCTAATATCCCCTTTCCAATACGGTTTCTTAACTAGAAGGTCGTGCATCACTTGCCAGTTAGATTATTTCGGCCACATAACTGAATGTGTAGACAAAGGTCGTTCGGCAGCAACACTATTTCTAGATGTTAGGAAAGCTTTTGATAAGGTCCCACATAAGAGACTCATATCGAAACTCCTATCTTATGGAATAAGTGGAAGGCTACTCGAGTGGATAACTTCCTTTCTAACAGGAAGAGAACAGTTAGTTCAAACCAATCATCACTTATCTACATCTAAACCAATAACCAGCGGAGTGATACAAGGTAGCGTTCTTGGTCCTACCCTATTCATTGTATTCATAAATGATATTGTCTCTGTGATCAAGTATGGCAAGCCGTACCCCTTCGCAGATGACCTCAAAGTTGTATTTGATTTCGACTATAATGATGTGAATATTGCTAGTAAAATCCAACAAGACCTAAATAGTCTATGTAACTGGAGTGAAAAGTGGCAGTTAACGTTCAATCCAGCTAAGTCTGGGATAACATACTTCGGATGTTGGAAACCTAGCATATGTCTATACATGTACGGTGACCTTGTTTCAAACACGAACACCGTCACAGATCTCAGTGTAACATACTCAGATCTTACCTTTACTGAACATGCAAATAAAGTGGCATCTGATTGCAAACGTCTCACCGGCTTTGTGCTACGCAACTTTTACACTCCAGAAGCCAGATTGGCTATATATAAGATATGTATTCGCCCCAAACTTGAATACTGTGCCCACTTATACAGCAGCTTTAAGTCAGCAGACGGGAGAAAAGTTGAAAGTGTCCAAAGATTCCTGACGAAACGCATATTAGGCTATGATCAGCAAATAGAATACCTTGACAGATGTATTCGACTGGACTTAGAACCCTTATGGTTAAGGAGAGTGAAGTGCAACTTACTTCTCTTATTCGAAGTTATAAGAAAGCACTGTAACAGTAACTCATCCATAACGTGGGCTAATCTTAAATCGTATGAACTACGCAACCATGACTACCTTCTCAAGGTTAACACCCATAAACTCACCACTAGAGCTAATTTTTTCACCATTAAATATTGCAAACTTTGGAACCAACTACCCTCTGAGATTAGATCTTGTGAAAAGCCTGACAGTTTTAAAAGGAGCCTAGAAAAACATATTAACATGTCCGCCCTAACCCGTCTAAAAGATCACAACTGCTGGTAGAGTGGGGAGACAATGACATTTCAATATTTAACTACGGAAAGCATACCAGTCCCAATACTAATATAATGATACTTAGTAATTATGCATAATCAATTCTTGACATTTGATCGTTATTACAATACTTAAAATATTTATGCAGCAAATGTTCTCTTGCTTTACCACGTTTGTTTCCCTTATAACACTCAATTATTGAGCTTAATGTATTCTTTGATAATACGAATTGTAATATTGATTACACTCTTATCATATATAGTTTGATTTACTCTACGGTTCCTTGTAAGACTAACTACGCTTCTTCAGTATACACACACTGCAGTATTGCTAACCAAATGTTAAAATTCTGTTGGTTCTGTGTTAATATCGTTTTATAATATATGTAGACTAGTTACGTTGCAATGTCAAATGTTTACTATATAAAAGACTTTCATGATAATTTAGTACAATAAGTCCTGCCAACCGACCTTACCTTCAGTTCATACTACCTACATTGAACTCTAACTATAGTGTTCTGCTGAATCTTGCTCCACTATTCACAAAACCTATTATTTTCACTCTTTAAGGGTTTAACATCTTATAAACTAATCTGTTCATTAGGACGCATGCACACATATATAATATGTTCATAAATCTGTATGTGGAGATCTATTGGAAGCACTCACTAAGAAAGCTAGGGAAATGGAATGTGAGGTACGAACGTGTCTGGAATCAAGCAATATATTCGCTGTAGCCATAACAATCAGAGCCTAACATCATAAAAGGAGGGAGGGTGGCGCATGCTGATCAGTAGTTATGGTGGTGGACACTAAGGTGAATCGCCCCATTCTGCAGGAACAGCAATATGCAATTTGACGGCTCGAGATTTCTATGAGGGCTTGAATCTTTATCTTGAAAAAGATAATAATGATCGCCTAGACAAATCTTGCTTCTTCCATAATGGATAAGAATTTATTTTGATAAATCACACAGTGTAGTACAGTTATATTAACTGATGACGTTTCGAGCACAAACTATTGCTCATAATCATATCAAGTTACTCACACAACTTCTTTCCTTCATATTTATATACATGTGTGGAATCGACTAGATATTGGAATAAAATTCAATATAAGATAATGTACATTCAGAAATAATAGTACGAGTGTTATTAATCCATTGCAATTAGATGGGAAATGCAACGAGTGTTTTTACAGTCATAATAAGTTGATTGTTAGAATGTTTTGATGTGTTTGAATGGAAATAGAATACAATTTAAGATTATTTATTATCCGCTTCTGATTTGACTGGTGGCAATAATACGAGTGTTATTAATCCATTGCAATTAGATGGGAAATACAACGAGTGTTTTTACAGTCATAATAAGTTGATTGTTAGAATGTTATGATGTGCTTGAATGGAAATAGAATTTTAAGACTATTTATCTTCTTCTGATTTGACTGGCGGTAATAATATCTTCCATATTTCTGGTATTTGCATTGAGTCACTTCTGTTGCATGTGTTGGGTGTAGACTCGATGAATAAGGATTCCGTAATCAACCTCTCTTTCCACCTACCTATATTACTTTTTAGAATTTTAACCCTACCCCACCCTATTGTGTGGTTGTTTGTTATTGCGTGAAGTACAATAGCTGAGCTTTTTTCTAAATTACTTATCTTTTCAGGGTCAATCATTTTCCCTTTAGCTAAATTCTTATGTTCTGATAATCTGACTATCCCTTACCTACTAGTTTGACCTATGTAGTTGACTTCACAGTCATTGCATGGTATTTTGTAAGTTATATTATTTTGTCTAATTGGGTCAACTGGGTCCTTTAACCTACAAAGTTTGTCTCTGAGTGAGTTTGTTGGTTTGAATGCCACCCTAATTCCTGCTTTATTGAGAATGCTACGTATGGCCTAAGATGTCCCCTCCTTATATGTTATAACAGTAGAAGACTTATATTCTCTCTTATTTATATTATTACTACTAGTTACACAATTATTTTTATTTTGTTTTTGGCGTTTACTGATCTCCTTAATGAATTTTATAGGATAGTTATTCAACACCAACGCTTCTTCTATCTGTTTTATTTCGTCATTTAGGTCCTTTTTTGTGCTACTTAGTGCTATGACTCGGTTTGTCAGACACTTAACCAAGCCTGCCTTAACAGTTAACGGATGAGATGAATTAAAGTCTAAATATCTATTAGAATGCGTTGGTTTTCTATAAACACTAGTGTGTAGTTCGCCTTCTTCTATTCGTTTTATCTTACAATCTAACATGGTTAATTCTCCTTGTTCATTTTCTGATTCAAATGTGAATTTTATTCCTTCTACTTGTGAGTTTATATGTGTGAAGAAGCTAGAGATATGTTCTGTTTTTAACACTGTGAATGTGTCATCTACATATCTCCACCATATCTTTGGCCTAGGATTAAATGTATTGAGAGCACTATTTTCCCAGCTGTCCATAAAGATGTCTGCTACAATAGGGGATATTGGTGATCCCATTGCTACACCTTCTGTTTGTCTATATATTTTGCCTTGGAACTTGAAGATAGTAGATGTGAGGCATAGCTGAATCCCTAAAATAATTTCTTCAATGGACAGTTTTGTCCTATGATTGAGTTCAGTATCCGCAGTTAGTTCTTTTTTAACTGCTTCTAAGGCCATATTGACTGGTATATTAGTATAAAGACTGGTTATATCAAAACTGACCATTGTTTCGTCATTCGCTAGTTGAATGTCATTTAGTTTACTTTTCATCTCATATGAATTAGTTAATCTAGAGTTTGAATTATTTCTGATAGGGCATAGTATTGAAGCTAAGTGTTTTGATAATTCATAAGTTGGGGTATTTCTAAAATCTACTATTGGTCTTATTGGGTATCCTGGTTTATGTCTTTTAATAGTACCATATAATCTACTAGCATTATTAGTTTTAGGCATTAAGTTGGACCCCTTTAAACAAAATAATATAATTTATAAAATACCTTGCAATGACTGTGAAGTCAACTACATAGGTCAAACTAGTAGGTAAGGGATAGTCAGATTATCAGAACATAAGAATTTAGCTAAAGGGAAAATGATTGACCCTGAAAAGATAAGTAATTTAGAAAAAAGCTCAGCTATTGTACTTCACGCAATAACAAACAACCACACAATAGGGTGGGGTAGGGTTAAAATTCTAAAAAGTAATATAGGTAGGTGGAAAGAGAGGTTGATTACGGAATCCTTATTCATCGAGTCTACACCCAACACATGCAACAGAAGTGACTCAATGCAAATACCAGAAATATGGAAGATATTATTACCGCCAGTCAAATCAGAAGAAGATAAATAGTCTTAAAATTCTATTTCCATTCAAGCACATCATAACATTCTAACAATCAACTTATTATGACTGTAAAAACACTCGTTGTATTTCCCATCTAATTGCAATGGATTAATAACACTCGTACTATTATTTCTGAATGTACATTATCTTATATTGAATTTTATTCCAATATCTAGTCGATTCCACACATGTATATAATATGAAGGAAAGAAGTTGTGTGAGTAACTTGATATGATTATGAGCAATAGTTTGTGCTCGAAACGTCATCAGTTAATATAACTGTACTACACTGTGTGATTTATCAAAATAAATTCTTATCCATTATAGAATTATACTCTACCACAATGCCCAAGTTTTATACTTATATCAATAAGATCTTGCTTCTACCCTTAAACATATATCATTCGGTCATCTTATTGCTGAGATTCGATCACGTGGGCTCTGCACAGGTTTATGGGGCATCTTAGAAATTAACATGCTTTCCTTTGTCGAATCTTCGAATATCACTTAACAATGTCTCATCTCATTCATTTTCTAATAACGTCTTCACTTGCTTATTATATTCCACTAAACCTAACATTTTATAGCTCTTTATGAATTCGATTCGACTTATTTTATTCCTATTCTCTATAGGGTACGGTTGTGCACCAAATACACAAAAAGGCATGAAATTAAAACAACCGGCTTGTGGATAATTGTATTAAACCAAAAGTGGACATCATGGTAGTAAGACCTATATGGGTAGCATTATACATTGCAAATGAACTTTGTCAGCCTAGGGATTATAGTCTCCCATTGTATTTCCTTTATGAATGCATCTATTAATGATACATTGCATTTACCTATTTTATTAAACTTTAATGATTCACCTTAGCACCCTTACTTTTCTAAAACAGCTTACTATCCCTTGTAAACGTTGTACTTATCTCAATATTGGTTGGTTATCGCATGCCTACAAACACGGGTTGAAAACGAAACGAAGTCGATTTTCCTGCACAACCTAGAGGGCTGCTGTTTAATTCAATAATGGTACGACATGGGTCAGACAAAGAGTGTATTTATATATATATATCAAATATTTAGCTGTTCAAACATTAACTTGTAGACAATCTACTATTTGGCATTATATCATACTTGATCGTGCCTGTAAAAATGGCATGCATTTTTATGTAAATTTATGTTTATATGAAAATATAAATTATTATTAAATGTATTGGTGTCAGTGGATTCGAAAGCATATATTAGACACCCACGCCCTCTTCTGTTCACTCTGTCATTCCTGTGAATGTCATAGTTATCAATTATCAGCTTTGTATCAGGTATTTCATTAGTTAGCCAAGTTTCAGTTACCAGAATCAGTGTTGGCCGTTCCATGTATACCAAGCTGCGAAGTGAAGTTTTTTTGCTAAGGAGAGATGAAGCATTTAAGAGCATAATTTTCAGAAAACTAGAGTTGTTCGAAGGATGGTTAGTAGGTTTTCTTGTTACTAACGCTAACTCCTGGTTTCCTATGATATGTTCGGAGGGATTCTCAGATGAGTCAGTGTCAGAGTGTTTACTATTCTCTGAACAAACTGTGCTGCGAGAGGGGCCATTGTTTGCTGCAACCGAAAATAGTCCTGTTGCACATATTGGTTTCTAGCATCATTACATGGGTATCTGGGAATCATTTCTCGGCATTCGACAGTATGTTTCACTGTTCAGATTGTTATTTACAGGGCCGCAGTACCCTGTTTTTAGGTTGTTTTGAGGGTAGTGCGTGCTAGGTCTTTCGTAGTTGTACATTTGTTGACTCATTTCGTGCGTGTACAGAGGAGGACCCTGGGCCAGTCTTTACCATTTGTACCGATAGGGCTTTGCGTAACTACTACAAGAGTTCGAGAATACATTTCTGTCCATATGGTCACCTAGTGGTGTCTCGTCTAGTCACCCATGTGTTTTTTATATATTATGGGTCACGTTTTCAAGTTATATGCGCCTATAGGCATATTACAACCTCGGCTATTACGGAAATGGTGGGTCTCACTCTGCTGTTTAATCAGCTCGACACCCCTTGCTTGTCTGCTAGCGTGTGATTCTGTGTGGATAAGGCTATTTTCGCTGCTAGTTTTCACCTCGTGTAGACTGTCATCCACAGTTTCTCTATTACTCTTAGTTCGGAGTGTAGGATTATTTTTGTCCTGCAGATTTAGTCCTTCCTTAATACTGACGACACAGAGTCTTGGCTTAGCTATAGTTAAAACAGAATGACTTGGCTTAAACTTTATCTGTTTCTAAAACATAAAATAAATTATATAATTACACCAAGAAAAATGTACAAATCCACTGTCATTCAAAAAAAGGACAAAAACGTACCGAACAGTATTGAGGGTACGGACAAAATGAACAGTAAATTAATCACATGTACACACAAATAGAGTGACAAACAACAAAGAACATTCAGGGTCACATCACGTAGTGAGAGTTACAATAAACTGACCAATAATCGCGACAAGAATGTCACATCATATTGATTAGCTGTCTATCATATAGCCTATCTATCTGTCGCGATTAACACGGAGAAGAGCACTTCTGTTCACGTGTTCCGTCTCCTTTATGGGACCTGTCGCAATGCGTGCATAGTTCTTTTTTAGGCTTACGTTCTGCTTGTTGGGCTTGTCACAAAGGAGGTATATGGACGCCTGTGGAGAGAAGAAATTTGTACAGCCACTTTGCTTACCGTGGCCATCGTTACAAGACAGGACTACGTCGTCCCCCTCCCCCTATTAAATTATAATTGTCCAAATTATTTTTATTTTGACTTCTTCTTTAATCACGTGTTATTCTTGTAAAATTACATTATAATTGTCCAAATTATCTTAATTTTATTTTGACCACTTCATCTTAAATTACGTGTTATTCTTGTAAAATTAATTTATTCTATCCATTTCTACCTTTTAATTGTGTGCATTAATTTTCTTCCTTAATTATCTACCCATTGACATTTTGACACCGGTTAATTATTGTTAACAAACGTATCGCCACGTGTTTGGTAAATTGTTGTGTATTGTAAAAAATGCTATATATATTAGAGTAGAGCCATAGAAGAGGATCTAATTGAAAAGTAAATATTTCTTCGCTCAATCTTTCTGTTTTCTCAAATAGTAGATTGTCTACAAGTTAATGTTTGAACAGCTAAATATTTGATATATATATATAAATACACTCTTTGTCTGACCCATGTCGTACCATTATTGAATTAAACAGCAGCCCTCTAGGTTGTGCAGGAAAATCGACTTCGTTTCGTTTTCAACCCGTGTTTGTAGGCATACGATAACCAACCAATATTGAGATAAGTACAACGTTTACAAGGGATAGTAAGCTGTTTTAGAAAAGTAAGGGTGCTAAGGTGAATCATTAAAGTTTAATAAAATAGGTAAATGCAATGTATCATTAATAGATGCATTCATAAAGGAAATAAAATGGGAGACTATAATCCCTAGGCTGACAAAGTTCATTTGCAATGTATAATGCTACCCATATAGGTCTTACTACCATGATGTCCACTTTTGGTTTAATACAATTGTCCACAATCCGGTTGTTTTAATTACATGCCTTTTTGTGTATTTGGTGCACAACCGTACCCTATAGAGAATAGGAATAAAATAAGTCGAATCGAATTCATAAAGAGCTATAAAATGTTAGGTTTAGTGGAATATAATAAGCAAGTGAAGACGTTATTAGAAAATGAATGAGATGAGACATTGTTAAGTGATATTCGAAGATTCGACAAAGGAAAGCATGTTAATTTCTAAGATGCCCCATAAACCTGTGCAGAGCCCACGTGATCGAATCTCAGCAATAAGATGACCGAATGGTATATGTTTAAGGGTAGAAGCAAGATCTGTCTAGGCGATCATTATTATCTTTTTCAAGATAAAGATTCAAGCCCTCATAGAAATCTCGAGCCGTCAAATTGCATATTGCTGTTCCTGCAGAATGGGGCGATTCACCTTAGTGTCCACCACCATAACTACTGATCAGCATGCGCCACCCTCCCTCCTTTTATGATGTTAGGCTCTGATTGTTATGGCTACAGCGAATATATTGCTTGATTCCAGACACGTTCGTACCTCACATTCCATTTCCCTAGCTTTCTTAGTGAGTGCTTCCAATAGATCTCCACATACAGATTTATGAACATATTATATATGTGTGCATGCGTCCTAATGAACAGATTAGTTTATAAGATGTTAAACCCTTAAAGAGTGAAAATAATAGGTTTTGTGAATAGTGGAGCAAGATTCAGCAGAACACTATAGTTAGAGTTCAATGTAGGTAGTATGAACTGAAGGTAAGGTCGGTTGGCAGGACTTATTGTACTAAATTATCATGAAAGTCTTTTATATAGTAAACATTTGACATTGCAACGTAACTAGTCTACATATATTATAAAACGATATTAACACAGAACCAACAGAATTTTAACATTTGGTTAGCAATACTGCAGTGTGTGTATACTGAAGAAGCGTAGTTAGTCTTACAAGGAACCGTAGAGTAAATCAAACTATATATGATAAGAGTGTAATCAATATTACAATTCGTATTATCAAAGAATACATTAAGCTCAATAATTGAGTGTTATAAGGGAAACAAACGTGGTAAAGCAAGAGAACATTTGCTGCATAAATATTTTAAGTATTGTAATAACGATCAAATGTCAAGAATTGATTATGCATAATTACTAAGTATCATTATATTAGTATTGGGACTGGTATGCTTTCCGTAGTTAAATATTGAAATGTCATTGTCTCCCCACTCTACCAGCAGTTGTGATCTTTTAGACGGGTTAGGGCGGACATGTTAATATGTTTTTCTAGGCTCCTTTTAAAACTGTCAGGCTTTTCACAAGATCTAATCTCAGAGGGTAGTTGGTTCCAAAGTTTGCAATATTTAATGGTGAAAAAATTAGCTCTAGTGGTGAGTTTATGGGTGTTAACCTTGAGAAGGTAGTCATGGTTGCGTAGTTCATACGATTTAAGATTAGCCCACGTTATGGATGAGTTACTGTTACAGTGCTTTCTTATAACTTCGAATAAGAGAAGTAAGTTGCACTTCACTCTCCTTAACCATAAGGGTTCTAAGTCCAGTCGAATACATCTGTCAAGGTATTCTATTTGCTGATCATAGCCTAATATGCGTTTCGTCAGGAATCTTTGGACACTTTCAACTTTTCTCCCGTCTGCTGACTTAAAGCTGCTGTATAAGTGGGCACAGTATTCAAGTTTGGGGCGAATACATATCTTATATATAGCCAATCTGGCTTCTGGAGTGTAAAAGTTGCGTAGCACAAAGCCGGTGAGACGTTTGCAATCAGATGCCACTTTATTTGCATGTTCAGTAAAGGTAAGATCTGAGTATGTTACACTGAGATCTGTGACGGTGTTCGTGTTTGAAACAAGGTCACCGTACATGTATAGACATATGCTAGGTTTCCAACATCCGAAGTATGTTATCCCAGACTTAGCTGGATTGAACGTTAACTGCCACTTTTCACTCCAGTTACATAGACTATTTAGGTCTTGTTGGATTTTACTAGCAATATTCACATCATTATAGTCGAAATCAAATACAACTTTGAGGTCATCTGCGAAGGGGTACGGCTTGCCATACTTGATCACAGAGACAATATCATTTATGAATACAATGAATAGGGTAGGACCAAGAACGCTACCTTGTATCACTCCGCTGGTTATTGGTTTAGATGTAGATAAGTGATGATTGGTTTGAACTAACTGTTCTCTTCCTGTTAGAAAGGAAGTTATCCACTCGAGTAGCCTTCCACTTATTCCATAAGATAGGAGTTTCGATATGAGTCTCTTATGTGGGACCTTATCAAAAGCTTTCCTAACATCTAGAAATAGTGTTGCTGCCGAACGACCTTTGTCTACACATTCAGTTATGTGGCCGAAATAATCTAACTGGCAAGTGATGCACGACCTTCTAGTTAAGAAACCGTATTGGAAAGGGGATATTAGGTCATTCGAAAGCAAATACTGAAGAATTTGCTTCTTTACAAACTTTTCCATCTCACGTGAAACCACGGAGGTAATGTTGATGTGACGGTAGTTATCGGTGGCCGCTTTAGTTCCGGTTTTGTGAATGGGTACAACGTAAGTTTTTTCCAGCTAATTGGATATGTTCCACCCCTCAGCGAGGTTGAAAATATCTTGAGGATAGTTGGTTTCATGTCATTTCCACCATTTTTTAAGAGGACGGATGACATCTGTCTTTGTATATGACAGATGGTATATCATCCATCCCCCAACTACCGTTAGCTTTTAATGTCATATACAAAATGGCATGCTTACTTAGAATGTTTACTATCTCACTAGTGACTGGGACCTACCCTGAAATTTGGAAAAACACGTATATATTATCTAAGCATAAAGAAAGGGCAAAACTAGTGCATGCAATTATAGGCATATCAATATAACACCTCTCATATCACGGATCATGGAGAAAGTAATCAAAGACCAAATGTCAGACTATTTTCTAATACATAAACTCATCAACCAGTCACAACACGGATTCCTCAAGAAAAGATTATATGCCACTTGCCACATGGACTTTTTCAACGAAGTCACCTACAGAAGAGATAGGAGAGAGTTAGTTATTATCCTCTTTTTGACATAAGGAAAGCCTTTGATAGAGTTCCACGTAGTCTGCTAGTCAGCAGGCTATGCTTACTAGGGATACGCAACCCCCTCCACAACTGGATAAAATCATTTCTCAGTGACAGAAATCAGACAACAAAGATTGGCTCGATGACCTCCAGGCCTAGGCCGATTAGCAGTGGTGCCATCCATAGGAGTGTATTGGGCCTCTTTCTTTTCATGACACACATAAACAGTATATGTGAATGCTTTAGTATAGGCGAACCAATACTGTATGCAGATGACTTGAAGGTGACCTATTCATGCACAAATACAGATATCGGTACAACTTTGAACTATATACATGAAGAACTGATAAAAAAGGATAGATTTTGTGACACGTGGCGACTCGAGTTTAATATCGAATTGTGCGGCTGGCTCTGTAACGGTTGTTCCAGCCTAAGACATCACTTGGTTATTCAAGTGTGTACTAGACCTAGGGCTGGAATATCCGCATGATCTATCATCTTTAGAGTATATCTCGAAACAAGTGTCCAAATGACACGTGCTTAGTGGCTTTTGACTCAGGAACTTCTACGGAAGCGAATCCAGAATACTACTGTACAAGATTTGCGTTTGCCCACTCCTGCATTATAGCTCATTCAAATGTAGTTCAATACGCATAGAAGATGAAGTAAAGGTAGGGGGAGTACAGAGGTACTTCACGTGAAAAGTATCCGGAGCCGAAAACGGCACAAACTACTCCACCAGATATGAAATCCTAGGACCTAAATCACCATGGTTAAGACGACTGAACCAAACCTTGTACAATCTTATAAGCTTCTAAACCACATGGTGTATACCATCGTCCGTATAATGTCTATTTGATACAGTGAGTGAAATCGGGACGAGCTCAATGGAGTAACACTAGATTCACTTACTTTTAGACACTCATATCACGAAGTGGAAACGGTTATGTTTTCAGGATTACTCGATAAAATTGTCGGAGGGACGTCTCGCTCCCCACATTTTATTCTGTGCAAGAATATAGATGATCTTTGTCCTTCATATGGACTAGCTGGTCTTTAGAAGGAGAATAAGTGCTTTCCCCTTTGAGGGTAATTTATCCATTATGTGCAAAGTAAGGTTCCACATGTGATTGAGATTCAGCTTAAGTGGATAAATAATCAAGCAGTTAGGATTAGTAACCTGAAGGTTCCTGCTTCTGAGGAGTCCGACTCCAGGATGTAACAGTTTTCCCATGGTTATTAAATGGTCCATTTTCGTGATGATATCATATGACTGTTGTTGCTGGCATCAGATATCGGTCGTATTCCTCCGTTAATTACAAAATCATCCATCTGAATGGAGGTGCTTTGCAGACTTCAGGTATTTTAACAGCTCACTGCGACTTTTTTTGATTCTCTACCGTTCCATTCACAGAGTACTTTTCGTCCTTGCTAAATTAGATGATTCGGAATTTTAATAGAAACTTGTGTTGATGTGAAATTCATGAAGAACAGTGAACTACGCAAAGACATTACTAATAAATTGATATTCAGCCACTATTTAATCAAATGGTGCATATAAACATTAAGAGTAAAATGGACTTCAGTATCATTTGTCTTCTTAAACTTTCTGTCCGAAAATCTATGATAAAACAAATCTATATTAATTGCTTAAAGTTCGAAATCATTTACAATCCAAATCAGTGACTCGTATATACCAGAACTAGATTCTATTTCTTAAGCTGACCTAATTTTAAATGAGCGACTCGCAGTAAGAAAGGCGGGTCCTTCGAGTGCGTACTCGGGGCGCGCTTTCAGAGCATCATCTGTTACGCGCTAAGGGTTGTCGGAATGCACGTTCTAAACATATATTTCTTCAGAGGAACAACAATACTGTCTGTTCTTTGGTTTAGAATCTCAAATTGGTAAGTGTTTTCTCGTTTATGGCCTTATTTGTTTATTTTTTGCTGGAATGTCCTCATGTATTTTTGATTGAGAGATTTTACATGCTCGCCTGAGGTATAAGCTCCTATCTGGAGAATTTTTCTTCTTGAACTTATATAAAGTGGACGACGTGGGTAGTCTTCGAAATTGTCTCCTTGGAGAAAATGAAGAAAATTAAGTAAATATTTTTCTGAGAGATGAGCTAAGTTGAATAGCAAATTGGAAGAAAAATATGGAGCGTTTAAATTACTGAATTTCAACAACTTTTCTGCATACGTCCAGTTCGTCTAAAGCCACCCACTTTCTCTGCATATAACCTATATATATATATTTTCTGACTAGGTTGAGTTCATTCTGTTTTTGACGGACTGTATTGCCAGTGATGTAGGAAACACTAGGAAGTTGATTTCCTGTAATCGTCATTGTATTCGTTCATGCGACCCATGAGTTAAGTGAGAAGGAGTAACGTCAACGCTTCATAGACAATTCTTTGTATACGTTCTGAGACATTTTCCCTCCCACTAATTCATCGAAACCGACGGGACTGCCACTGGACATGAAATGGTTAATGTGCTCACTCACTTTCCATCCCAGTGTCAGGTGTGGTGTCGATTGAAATCAGATCTGGAGTAGTCGTTTAACTTTAGAAGAGATGCAAATGTGATACCCTTTAATGGTTTGTGTAAGATCACATTTTTTGCATTATCATCATATAAATTCTTGACATAATTATTTATTAGCTGATTAGAAGATAAGAAATTTGATGAATGAATGCTCAGTGGAATTAAACTGCTTACCTTTTTATTTGCTACGATAAGAGATTTTCTTTTCAACCAGCTTTGTTAATATCAGATAGGATTCCACTAAGTCTTTCTCTTCTCTGTCACTCTGCTCTTTTACTTCTGTAGGACCGCCAAGGCAATGTAGCTAATAACGTTAGAATTAATGCTAGTTTTAAAGGTGCAATTCCAAGCACTCACCTGAGCTGCATTTCTGTTTTACCTGCAATCTAAGTGGATCACTTTTAGCCACATCCCTGATGTGTACCATTCACCCGCATTAGCTTCATACCAAATTAACCATATGGTTGCTCAAATATTCGTGATGTTCGCCACATACACGAAAATTTTTTGCATCTGTTGATTTGGAGAAATATAAGAGACATGAATACCATGTGACAATGAAGTGAATTACTTACTTTTTTCATTTGTTTTGTCCTTCGAGTGGAACAAAAGACCAGGGATTACAGTTTTAGTGTTGTTTTAAGGGGGTGGGGTTGATAGCCTTATGCCCAACTTTCCCTCTTTATCACGTTTAGTGTCGGTTGGCAAACTGGACCAGCCCGAACCCGTACTTCCCTAGTGTCGCGTTACCATTCTACCATTGAATCATCTATTCACTTGTTATCATTATCGTTGTTTCATCATCATTTGCGATCAGACTTGCAACTCAACTTGCTTGATTTCTAATGTATGTACATATTATTTGTATGATTAACAAAGGAATATAACCAGACAAACTGGCGGCAGTCCGGTTCTCATATATATTCAGGTCTTAATTTCAGCCTTTCTCCATTCAAATAATTCAGTGTTATAATTATTGTGGATATATATTTTAAAGTGCATTGTTTGTTAATGTAATTCACATAAGATATTGCTCCAGGAATATATCTATCCTAATCCATGTTTGTAAACTGTGATTTTGAGTATCCACTAATTTCGCCACCCAGCGTACATTAGCGTGTAAAAAGACGCCATATTTTGAATTGCAAAATTTACGTTTAATTAGGTGTGGTGGATACTTTTGTAGACCTGATGAATCCGGTTTTGATAAATTCTAATGTCGATGAGTAATAGTAAGGAGGATATTGATCATGTTTGTCAAAAATATATGCCTCAAAATGTGTATTTAGTTATCCTGATGTTTAATGACCAATAAAGTGTAAATTGAAAATTACTACTCAGTTTACCTTTGGTTTCATTTACAATAAGCTGATAAGTGTAAATTTCTCGATGTTGAGATTCCCAGTGACAGAATTACGTAAAGAATAAAACATGTAGATTTTAATGTTCAGACGTCTCAATTAATAGTTTGTACGATCATGTTCGTATTTATTACACACTTTGGTTATGTTGCATCAGCTTAGTTGTTCGAACTAAATTACCCATAACATACTTTTCATGTGCCAGGCTTAGGGCTGAACTTATCACGTGAGGGTTGGTGATACTACTTAGTTGCCATAGCTGAAGTAGTTGAAGCGAAACTCCAACCCTTGATCCACGTAATGAAACGAAGTGCGTAAGCCAATGGGCCACACCATTAGCTCAGTAATTCTCCTTTGTCACCTGTCATTTTTATTTACGAAATTTTAGCCCCACTAAGATTGGTTATATGGAGAAAATCTTGACTATGTGCATATCGTAATATGCAATCATGCGATGGGGTGGGATATAACGCACTATTAGAAGCAAATTTAGTTGGATGGAGACAAAGACTGATCAACGAACCAAGTCAACATCTGATATATTTAGTGCAGCGACCATAGTATCATTACTGGAAATGCGGAAAATTTTCTCACCGATTGTAGGCAACAAACTGTATTGTAGACATCATTCAGTAAATAGTGACTTATCGACACATGTTTTACCCATGTGACATTTTTAATTGGGCAACATGGACTCTGAATAAAATATTCCGAAATTCACAGCACTGAAGCAGATGCATGTAAACAGTAGAGTTCTCAAATTGTACTAACTAGTATTTTTACTAGCGAAATTCCCATCTGCTTTGAATTATTCTACTACTGGCGTTGTTACTTTTTCTTCCTTACCGTTGTTAACATTATGTACGACGTACAATCTGATATAACAGCTTTCCAGACGCACAATTATAACGATTCCGTTTCTTATGCCTGTGTAGTTGTTTGAATTCTTAAGTCATTTGAATAAAGGTTTGATAAGCATGCTAAAAAGTTACTTATTGATATATTTATTTGACTTTTTGATTAATGAACATCTCTTTTTGAAATTGATTATTCAAGTCGTTGAGAACACTCATCAGGACATTAGAGAGACAGAAACAAGAAGCTCAGCAAAGATATCCTTTCGGAAATTTCATCTTCAAAAGCGGATAATAATTTTCAAATTGATATAAAAGGTTGAAGGTGTGGTAAAGGGTGAATATAGGTCACAAAGGGTGCAAGAACAAATTAATATCAGATTAAAAAACTAGTTGCGTAACATGTATAATAGTTTTTAAAGAAGACAGGTGTGAACAGGTTGTGCTTAGAAAGACTGAAATAAGCGATTTTAATAAATTAAGGTGAAAAAGTGAAAGGAATGAAAAAACGCCAACTAAGGAACCATACACAACTGAATCCATTGTAAATGTAGAAGTTGAACTAGTTTCTTTTGATGCATATGGCGAGAGCTTCTGTAATACAGCGACATCGAAAACATGCTGCTTTTGGTAGATATCTGCTGACTTTGTCATTTACACTAAAAATTATTGTTTCAGTTTGTTCTTATGCACATTTTGTTCACACCTGTCTTCGTTAAAAACTAATTTACGTGTTGCGCAACTATTTCTCTGATCCTGTTTCTCTACCTCTTATGATTTATATTGATTTTTTATCACATCTTTAAACTTTCATATCAGTTTGAAAAGTTTTTATCCCCTTTAATCTACCTTCGTTAACTTGTTGAGTTAAATAACAATTGTAACTGTACAAACTTATTTGTAAAAATGAGATTGTCCAGCTTTTGAGGATGGTAGTGGTTTTTCTCCACTTCATTAATTCTCATTTGGCTGAGCTGTCCGTCAGTCAGTGTTGGCTGAAGTTCAGTTTGGGAATACTCTTCATGTACGGTGGCACTCTGACCAAAATTGACTAACAAACACTCCTGTATTTCACATCCTTTATAGGTTTCACTATAAATGTGTTTTACTGCATTCTTGATCATAAGGCATCTCTGTGTACGCAGAGTTTTGGATGACTGTGTTTGCTTTCTTTAGTTTAGTGCGAATATCAATGACACTTTATATGTGTGGGATTTCACATCCCTACAAACGAAGCACGTCAAGTGAAGGGTCGGTGCTGCATGTGAGGGAATCTGTAAATTATTGTAACAATTTAAAAGCAAGATAACTGGTAGACGATAAAGGTGGGTGGTGATTAGGAGAGCGTATAGTCTTGGAAGTGTGTAGGTGGTTATTACTTCCCGGCCGCCCACACCGTGGAAGTTGTTCTTTTCTTGGGGTACCTGAAGTAGAAAAAATGCTGTGACCGCAGAGACCAGGGGGAAACTACTTGAGGTCGGTCACACATGACCTGTTTGAACTGGTTTCAAGAGTTGTCTTCATATTAGTAACTTACCGCCAGCTATGGACTGCCGTACGGTAAGTCAGCATGTACACACTTTGAGGTCGACCGTTTCTAACTCTTATTCATCTGTAGAGTGGAGAGGCAGCATAGTTGGCATGCTGGTCATCTGCTGTTACATCCCTTTTCCCTTACAGTACGACTTTACCCACAAACTCCCAGCATAGTTTAAACACCCTACACTATGAGGGTAACTGCTTTTAGTCTAATGGCATGATAAGACCTGCAGGAATATTAATTCCAACCAGTGTAGCTTATTGGGTCATTGTGATTCGCATGCCTGACCACCACATCAAGGTAGCAGCTCTCGGTCGGGAAGATTACTAAGGGTTCTTATTGTTGGGAAAACATTGTTGTACGAATTTTAATTACCTTCCTTGATATATTTAAAAGTTAAGCGGTGTTGAAGCTATTCACTCATCTTTGAACCATGTTTCACCTAACTCATTGGTCATTTGTATACTTGTCTATTGGTACTTTGTGAACTGAACGATTCTCAAATCTTTTAGTTATATTCATTCAATTATTGTTACTTCTATGGCACTCATGCTTGTATACACCTATTCTCTTTTACGTAGTGTTTCACAGCGTGGCAACTGAAAATGGCTTGTTTTAGTGCGAATTTCTGCCTTAATCTGACTGTATTTCCAGTGAAATATCCTGAAATGGCAATGAGTGAACTGTAGTCAAATAATGAATATATGTCTGCATAATATTTTTATTTTTTGATTATAGCTTGACTCCACACCGTGTTATTGGTACGAGTGTGGAATTTTTAGCATGTGTTATCGGTAGCCCAAATTTAGCAGGCCGACCAATTGATATCAGGTGTGCGTCGGCTGGGGATCAAACCCCGGACCATGTGCATGGTCGGCTAGAGTCCTAACCGCTGTGCCATTGACGCTTTCGAATTTTTGCTGAGTTCCTTAAAACGTTTTGTTAATTTATTTATTGTCGTCAGTGTTACGTATATTGAAATTAGTTGCACAAGATACATAGTTGACAAATCAAACTGTCTGTGAATATAAAAAATATAACTTGGGCACTGCAGTTGAGTGTAATTGCAATATTGTCACTTATAAAATAAATTTACTGCATGATGAAACCATCTGTTACTCATTGAAGTGGAATTAGCCTTCTGGTATAAGAAATATGGTTGTAGTGTAGATCTTGTCGATAAAAGTACACCAGCTATTATTATTCTTTGGGTGTTTACTGTCTATATTATGCATTTCTACTTTCTCTTGCTTCGCGTGCTACATGGATTGTGGCGACTTGAACTACCGCACATATGTGCGAAGTTCTATGTCGAAAACCGACCGACCGACCGGAACGCAAGGCTTCAACAGCTCATCTCCGCTTTGTCCTACTCTCTGCGTTCTTCTTTAGTTGTCCCCACGATTCCCCACAGGCTGTCATCTCACACGATCTCTTTCAAGTCACTCTCGAATTCCCAACTCGTGGTTTCTCATTTGGGTTCACTGCTTCGCAATGTCTTTCGACAGTCTCGTTAGCATGTTTCCAATCCATTTCAATTTCCTTCGGAATATCAGTAGAGCAATATGTTCTTGGTTGGTTAGTTCACGGAATTCCTTGTTGTTAATTCTTTCTGGCCATATAACCTTCAAAAGTCTGCAGTTTGTTGGAAATACTTTTCGTGATGCTCCGGCCAATTTTCTGAACCACACAGAAGAACTGGCTGACTTAACATTGATGCTAAAGACCCGGATTTTGTTGTGTATGCTGAGTGGGGAATATTTCCAAACTGATTTCACAGTGATGAAGGTTTGCTTTGCCTTTCTCAATTCTGGTCTTGACAGCCTCATGCATGTTGTCTTTAGTTGAAATAATGGTGTTGAGATAAGTGGAGGGAAGTGACCTCTTTGAAATTTATTCCGTTTATAATGATTAGAGCTTGTTTTTGTGGTACATAAATGACAATTTCTAATGCAGATTGTTTTTCATACCACTGATATACTTTTTACTTATATAAATTACAGTGTATTATTTTATTTCCCCACTTTTTTCATAGGCGATGTGTGACAAACCTTTCTTCTATAACCCCGACATTGATACAAAAATCGCCGGTTTATACGATTTACAACATACCATAGGCCGAGGACATTATGCAGTTGTAAAACAAGCACGTCATGTATTCACTGGTGAAAAAGTCGCAGTAAAAGTAATAGATAAAACAAAGTTGGACAACATTTCAAGAGATCATTTATTTCAAGAAGTAGTATGCATGAAATTAGTTCAGCATCCCAATGTAGTCAGATTATATGAAGTTATCGATACTCCAACGAAATTGTACCTTGTTCTTGAATTGGGCGATGGTGGTGATCTATACGATTACATAACAAGTCATGGTGATGGTCTCAGTGAAAAAGTTGCAAAACGGTATTTTCGTCAGATAGTCACTGCTATTGCCTATTGTCATAAATTAAGAGTGGTTCATAGAGATCTGAAACCAGAAAATGTAGTTTTCTTTGAGAAGTTGGGTTTAGTGAAACTGACAGATTTTGGATTCAGTAATAGATTCATTCCTGGTACAAATTTAGATACAGCTTGCGGCTCTTTGGCTTATTCTGCTCCAGAAATTCTACTTGGTGATTCATATGATGCTCCTAAAGTGGATATTTGGTCATTGGGTGTAATATTGTATATGCTTGTAAGCGGAAATTTACCATTTCAAGAAACAAATGATAGTGAGACGTTGACAAAAATTATGGATTGTGATTATTCTATGCCTGCACATTTATCACCGGACTGCAAACGACTTATCTCACGTTTATTGATACGGGATCCACAGAAGCGTGCTCATCTTGATGATATTCTACAAGATGATTGGTTGAAGATAGATGGTGAGGATTTACCTATTGAATTATTTTCTGTTCCTTTAATATCACGTGAACATCTATCATTTGAAGATCATATGGAGATTTTATCTAAAATGGCTGAAGGTAAATTAGCTACTGTTGAAGAAATACAATCCACTCTAGATCGTAATGAATATAATCATATAGCTGCTACATATTATTTACTTGCAGAACGTAAACTAAAACGTAACTACATTGAAGAGTATAAACGATTAGTGAATCAGTCCCAATTGATAGAGAAAAGAAAACAACAAGAACAACAGAAATGTATTAATTGTCCATATACACTTTCAGAAAACTCTAAACAACCTCAGATTGTTGAGAACACTACATCTACTAAATCTTTACTAAACAATGTGATAAGTTCAGGTGGTGCTGGAACATCATCGCGGATTTTAGGTCCCTTGGGTTCATCAAATGTCGAAGATCGAGTAAGGCGGTTTAGTATGATTTTAGAAGATGAAGAAGAAGAGGAAGAAGGCAAAGGATCACCAGTAGCCTCCTCATTGTTCGGTAAATGTATTGGTAGTGTAAATGAGTCAACTAATGGGTTGGGAGATTCCGATGGTTTACCCCATTGTCTTGCCGATACTTCAGAAGAGGCAATGTTAGAAGAAGAAGAGGAAGAACTTGCTACTGTAGCAGGATTGGTGTGTGTACGTTCTGAACTGTTGACTGAGCAGATGGCAAACAATTTGCTGAGTGTATCCGAGTCTGAATATCTACCGAACGTTAATGGCTCCGTGGCACCGACTCGTTCTTGTTCAAGAACAAGCGGCTCTGGTGCTGAGGTATCTGATGGGGCAGAGTCTGATGCATCTCTAAGCCCCTGGAGTGCAGGCGGTTTCATCAATTCAATAAATCGTGTTACATCTACAACGCGCTCCTTACCTCCCGTTGATATCAGGAGAAAACATCCATATCGGAGAGCATTTATATCTCATCGTCCGCTAACCACTGTAAAAAGCAGTCCACAACTTTTAAAGCATATTGCTGAAGAAGACTGGAATAGTTGTAATTCTTTTGAAATCAATGAACCTCTCCACCTGGATAAACGTAGAAAGAAAATAGATGAATGTCGTGCGCAAAATCCATCTGCATATTCAACAGCTGAAGATGGAACAGGAATTAGGTCCTTACGTAGTTCATGTAATCTATATCGTAGCATCAGATATGTGGATGATCAGTTGATTGGATTAAAACCTGCTAGTTTGTCTAATGCTGCAACTCAACAAACGTATTCTGGAGCTCATAGTCCAGCATGGACTCGTAGATTTTTCAATACTCCTGCATCATCATCCCGCCCAGCAAGTATTGGCAGTTGGAATGCCGTTCTGAACATGAGTTTAGCAAGTGAACAGCGTCGTCCGTCATTTAGCTCTTCTCCTGCTGAAAATCAAACAAGTGGTGTTAGTCGAAGGAAAGTTCTTTACTTAAATCATGGTCAAAGCTCTCATTTGCTTAACAGAAGCATTACTGCTGATCGAAGATGC
Source organism: Trichobilharzia szidati (assembly GCA_944472155.2). Taxonomy (NCBI): domain Eukaryota; kingdom Metazoa; phylum Platyhelminthes; class Trematoda; order Strigeidida; family Schistosomatidae; genus Trichobilharzia; species Trichobilharzia szidati. Next base: position 33,123,794 of record OX235271.1, on the reverse strand, counting down.
AGTGGACCTCCCGGTTTATTGCTAGCTGTTTCGGGGATGTATCATCTTGGTTCTACGGCTCCATTACCCAGCCGCTGTGGATCAGACACCTCATTTCTTGATCACAATGATTCCAATGCCTTACCTGCCGCCGTTGAAAACTCTTTTCCTGCAGAAGACTCTTCTGGTTTTCTAGATGGAGTGGACTTATCCAGTGGAATTCGATCTCCTGATACCATTAAAGAGGCAAGTGATCTTACTAGAATTAATTTTCGTTACCCTACATCCTCAGTTTCAGGAGTGAATAAAAGAGGTTCGACTATATCTCCTCATCGTGCTCTTTGTAATTCACGTAGAGCTGCCAGTTGGTGTAGCTCTGCACCGATATTGTGCGAAACATCCGAACATCCGTATTTAACATACGTGGCATCTAACGGCAGTGGAATTACAACACTATCATCTTGTGAAAACAATTGCCAACTGAATGGTTCATCTGCGATTCGGGAGCATTGCACACCGATACGTGAAGAGGATGATGAAGCAGCCCGCTGTGGAGAATCTCCCATTTCCAAGGTATCTGATTTTTTTGTTAGCCTAAATAATCGAAGGAGATCTGAATCTTCAAGTATGCAAACAAATTCAGCTATTTTTACAGCTTCAAACATAGCGCGTGTTGCATTTGCCACTTTGGCTGAATCAGAGTCAACATCAACTATCAGTCAATTACCAAACATAGGTTCCCAGCAAAATCATTCTGGTGACAATGTACCAAATGGAAGTAATTCACAATGCACCACATCTAACTTTTCACTCAGCTCTCTAGCAACAAGTCTACGAGATTCACGGTATATGATTGATATAATACGAGGGACGTTTGAATTACAATGTCAGTATAATCGTAGATTTACTAATTCAATTGTTGGAGTTAACAGTGGTGAATATAATTCTGATCGAACTAGTACTTCAACATCAGTACGCAGTCTGACAGCTATATCTGAAAGTTTCCCTATTAACAGTCATTTTAAAGATGATTCACAAAAACATTCTACATATAATCGAAACTTGTCACTTCTTTCTCCTGGATCTATATCAACATCTTCATCTATAAACCAAAGTGTTTATTCTAATTCGCATACAGTCACCTATCCTATGAATGCTTCGTGTAGTGCAGATTCTTTTGTTACAAATTCAATTCATTCTACTCGAATGAGTTTACCGAGTAATTTATTAACTGGTGGTGGTGGTGGTTCTGTGGCCAACACAGAAGTCATCCCTTCGGTTAGTCCGGTTTTAGAAAGTAACGCGGAGAATTTTTCGTCTTCTTTTTCTATTGAACAGAATTCACCAGTAAGAATTGGAAATTTTAATAATCATAATCATGGAAACGGATCGTGTAAATCGACTAGTAATCATTCAGGCAATCTACTCAAAAATCCTTCAAATTTATCTTCAAGTGTAGAGTCAACTAAAAATATCCAGCCTAGTTGTCTTTCAGATAATTATTGCAGTATAATGCCGAATAATATTGGTCAACAGGTCAATAATAGTAGCAGGAACAACAGTAATGATAACAGTAATAATAATGTGAATAATACTGAAGTGGTAAGTGAGCCGTGTAATCATTGGATGCAAAAAACGAATGGACCAAACCATAAACAGTTGGCACCTTTTATTTTTGGGAAGCATAGAGCTCGTTTGGCGTGTTGCTCAGTTTCATGATCGTCTTCCATCCATCTATCTATCCATCCATTCATCTATCACCTTGGAGGTATTCATACTTACTTCTTTCTGCTTTCCATTTACTGTCCTGTTATAACCTGTGTATTAAAGTGGCATTATTATTTCTTGTTCATTTACGCTCCCGCCCCACCGCCGCCAGATCACTTTTTCATTGTTTCTCTTTCGCATTGTTAGCTTTTGCTAACATCGTTGTTGTTGCTGTTGTAAGTCTGTAGCTGCAGTGGATTTTTTTTCGCTATCTGCTTTATTTCATTCTACTTTCATGCGTCCATATACATATATATATAAGTATGTTATTATGCATAATTATGATTCGCCTTTACGTTTATAGTAATGAGAACTAACCTCAGTTGTATACCTCGATAAAATGCTAATATTACTATTGTCATTTATGCCATTCATTCTTTCATTCAACCATCAGTTTATCGCCAAGATTATGTATCACTCACGTACAAAACCAATGGAAAAATTTGTCTTATCTACGTTTATGTATATTATTATTATTATTGTCACCGCTGATTCGTTCAGCACCAGTTACCTTTGATTCAAACAAAAACAAAATAATAAACCATCGTCTATACTACTTAATGTGATCTCATTCAATTTTTCCAAAAAAGCACAACTGTGGTGCGATATTCTGTTACTATCTCATTTGCCTAGTGCCACTTATACAATCGTGGATGTAGGCATATCTTCTGTGTATCCGTCCACAAAAACATGCTTATATATATACATACATATACAGTCAGTCATAGACATCCTTACGCTTCTTTTGATTGTTGTGATTTTTGGCTCCACCGTTCCTTCTGTTTATATTTCACCTCTACTGTAAATACTCATGTTTTTTAATCCTTCTCTTCTGCCCATTCTCTCTCTCTCTTTGTGTGTCTCTTCCTCTTTTCTTATTCCTCATCATCATATTGATTTGTGTAAATATTTACCACCTCATTTTGTCTGTTGAAATTATAAATCCCGGTTAATTTCAATTTTAATTTGGCTTTCCAAAGTTTATACAACGTCGTGACGTACAACTGACCACTGTTCCATTTAACTAACATGTTTGTTTCTAATTTAAAGATGCAGAAAGTATATATTTTCATCATTTACTTTATGTAATATATACAAATACAGTTAGTAAGATCATCTGATATGTTGTCATTATTGTCATTGTTTGTCATTTGTTTACCTTCAAGTGTTTGTTTTACACGGAGAGGTGGTAAATTTGATCGATTTCAAGTTCGCTGACAAACTGACTTCAGTTAGAGAACCATTGAAAACCCGTAAGAAGTACTAGTAAGTACTAGCCAGCTGTTTCGTCTTTGTTTGAAACTCTTCCACCAATTTACTAGATGTAGCCAAAATTAATCTAGTTTTCATTAGTGACTGTGTCCACAGACCTAGTGGGTGCAATCGTGACCAGCGGGGTTAACGAAATCGGCCGTGAGAACAGACAACTCCCACGAATGACATTGCGTATCAGTTGGGCGATATATCGCAAATTCTTAAAAGTTAGAATTGATGAGTCATCGGATTACAGCGGCTGTATCGTTAACGAGCTCACCTTGAAACCCAAAGGTCATGGGATTAATCTCTGGTGAGACCTTGCTAGTTCAGAAAAAACATGGATGAAACAGATGTCCAGTACTCTTTACTGGTTTTCAATGGTGGTTCTCTAGACGAAGTCAATTTGTCACAAAATCTGTAATGTTTGTACTGTCTAGGTTGTAATCAGTTTAGGGTCATTTCAGCCAAACTACATCCACTGAGAAATTAGTATAGGATTCGTTTACAAAGGTGAAAATGTTACTTCTTTTTTCTGTTTATTCGTTCGCGTTCCCAGTGGAACATAGGGCTTCAAGCTAGAACTCTCAAGTTTCGATAGCAGTGGTATTTATTTTTACAGGATGAGGTTACTAGCCTCATGCCCAACCTTCTCTCTTTACCAGTCTGATTACTGGCTTACCGAAGTAAAAAAAATGCGTTGGTCGGGGATCGAACCCTGAACCACCTGCGTGGTTTAACTGATATCCCACCGATGCTTCATGTTACTTGTTAGTTAAACTAATTATTGATAAGTTTCTTGAGTTTTGCAATTAAAAGTGTTCTCTGAGCTGGTTGGTTTAGTCGCGAAGCTTTCGTCGTCTTTCCGGGCAACATCTTCAGCGCCATATTTAGCACAAAGATGTTGCCCGGAAAGACGACGAAAGCTTCGCGACTAAACCAACCAGCTCAGAGAACACTTTTAATTGCAAATCATCCCACCTGAGCTACAAATCTTCTCTATTATTTCATGTTTCTTGAGTGTACGATAGTTATTTTAGTATGCCAACTAATAATAGCTTACATTGTAGTAGACATTGTTCGATAAACAGTATTCTATCGTTTAAGGTATCACAAAATAAGGTACCATAGAATTGTATCAAGACTTTGAGGTTTCAGGGATTTCAACAGGTTTTTCGTTGGTTCGTTCCCAGGGGATCTTGTTGCTAATTCTTTTTGGCCAGCGATCTGATTTTCAACATAGAGTGAAGACAGCTTTCGGTACAGGTGGTTTGCAGTGGCCTGTTGGAAATGATTTTCGTGATGCGTTGGCGAAGTCTGGCCCATATAGAACTCACTGACTTGATATTGGTGTTGAAAATACGAATTTTGTTGTTGATTTTGAGTGTATCAGATTCACAAACTGCTTTCAGAGTGGCAAAGGTCTGTCTTGCCTTTTTGATTCTGGCTAGTTTTGACATCCTGATCCGTGTTGCATTTAGTTGAAATGACCCTGCCTAAATAAGTCAGGAAAGTAATCTCTTATAAATCTCTCCCGTTGATGGTGATTGATGCTGGCTGTTGTTGCTGATGTTGTTGGTTGGTTGGTCGTCTTCATCACCTCCATCTCCACCTTCTCTATGTCCACTTGAAATCCTGTCTTCGCTGCCTGCCTCTTCAATCAGTTTGTCAGTATATTATTGAAGTAGTTTCCAAATTACTTCTCAATCAACGCTCTCTGTCGAAGGCCTTTCGAAAATCGATGAAATTGAGATAGAGGCTTGACCGCCATTCTATTCTAGGCTGTGTTCGATGGTGATGTGTGTAGTAGCGATTTGATCTCCACATGATTTGCCTTTTCTGAATTCAGCTTGTTCGGTTTGGTGGGTGGAGTTGTGCATCCAGTGCGTCTTTTGTCTTTCTGTCTAGAATGACGTGACATAGTATTTTGCTTGGCGTGGAGAAGAGTGTGATTTGGCACCAGTTCTTGCAGAGTTAGGCGTAAGTCGCCCTTCTTCGGTAGTTTGACAAGGTATCCAGCCTTTCTTCCAATCAGTAGGCACCTTTCCTTCCTAACAAACATTTTGCAGTGGTAGCGTGAGTACATCTGCCTCAGTCTCGGTGACCGTTTTCAGTGCTTCGGGGGTGGGCGAATTCCGTCTGGTCCTGTTGTCTTGCCAACTGGCTTTCAGTAGCTTGATTACATTCCAAATTTCTGCTTTCGCTTGAGGATCGGTGTCCACTGGTAGGGAATTCTGTGCGCGCTATCGGTGTTGTTGTTGTTGGTATTTCTGGATGATTTGCAGGTGATGGTCGATTCAAGAGTCCTTTGAAGTGATCAGCCTACAGTTTTATTTGTTTCTTCTCCTTAGTAATTAGGTTCCCGTTAACCATCTTTTATCGTTTTCATCTGTATTGATTTCTTCGCGGCTAGAAACATGGTACGAACAAAATCCAGAGAGCACAGATTAGGTGTTTCGTGCTTATTTTGACTTTTCATCAGTACTCTTTGGCAGTGAGTGGACTGAGCGCAAAACCGTTAGGTTTCAATGTAATGAGCGTAACATTCTAGATCAGATGATTTCGTTTCCAGATATTGATAATTCTTATCTCTTAACAATCTACGTTATGGCTTAAACACGTTGGTTCATGACTAGATATGAATCAATAGTAATATATGGGTAGAATGTGATCTTGAGTGTTTTCACTTGGCCTAAAAATGATGATGATTTTTTTAGTGATCACACTAACAATCTGACCACCGTTAACACATCGAAGTTTTCATTATGACTGGATATCTGAGAGATGCTAAACAGTGAAGCATTTAAAGATATTTGTTAATAAAGATTAGTTCATTACGCCTTAGAAACAGAATTTACCAATGAAACACAAACATTCTTAAGGCTAATATTTTGTTTTGTAGATTGGGAAGATACACAGTTGATTCTCCTTCACATGATTATTATTATTTCCTTTAATTCCTAGAGGAACATAGGGCTTCAGCCGTGCGTCTCCATTGCGTTCGGTTCTCTGCTAGAGTCTTCACCTGGCTCCAAGTCGACCGACACGTTTTCATCTCTTCTTCACATGACCTCCTCCAAGTAACTCTTGGACGACCAACTCGCCGCTTCCCTTTCGGCTTCACATGATCGTATGTTTAAATACAACATCTGTTTGCAGACGTCATTAGGTGAACTGAATTAAGTAATGTGAATCTATTCGATGATACTTGTTTATAGCGAAGAACAATTAGGAGAATTGTTTTGATTTTTTTTCCCCAGCTAATTTCAGTATTACGTCCAGCGCATTCAGTTTCGTGCAGCTGCTTTTGTTATTGAAAAAAGACACCTCAGTTGTTGTGCATATTAGAAACTAATAAGTCAGGAGATCACCGTTTCTCAGTGGAACCTTGGATTCGTTATGCATTTTGAAGACCTCAAACAATTTCAAGACTTAGATCAAACAATTTTCAGCTGATATGTTGTTTCCGTCTTGAACTAAAGTCACACCGTCATTCAACTTACTGATCATGGTAAATGTTAACCATTCTTAAGGCAATGAAATCAGTTACGCACTTCTTTTCTTGAGTTGGTTTGTAGGTCTCCATTATAGATAAGATTTTATTTTGATAAATCATACAGTGTTGTACAGTAATATTTACTGGTTCTACCACGTTTCGAGCACAAATTATTGCCACTCATAATCATATCAAGTCACTCGCACACACGTTTTGCTGCATTTATGTACATGAGTAAAAATTGATGATTAGATATGTGAATAAAATCAATATTTAAAATAATGTACATTCAGAAATAATAATAATATGAGTGTTATCAATCAAATACAATCAGATGGAAAATAAGATGTTTTTTGTAGTCAAAATAAGTAAAACTTGTTAGAATGTTATAATGTACGTGAACTGAAATAGAATTTTAAGATTATTTATTATCCTTCTCTGATGTTACTGGTAATAATATCTTCCATATCTCTGGTATTTGCATTGAGCCATTTCTGTTACATGTGTTGGGTGTAGATTCGATGAACCAGGTAGGATTCAATGATCAATCTCTCTCTCCACCTACTTTTGTTACTCTAGAATTTTCACTCTGTCCCACCCACCCTATTGTATGGTTGTGCGTATGCAGTGCGATTGCTGAGTTTTTTTCTCAATTACTTATCTTCGTGGGATCAATCATTCTAACCTTAACTAAATTCTTATTTTCTGATAATCTCACTGCTCCTGTAGAGATTGGATTGTTATAGGTTTGTTGGTGACCCAGCATAAGTTCGAGAACCATTGGAAAACCATCAAGGAGTACTAGACAGCTGTTTTGTCCTAGTTTTGAAAATTACTATGATGATCACTAGCAACCGACTCTATACAGAAAGTTACTTGGAGTTCTGGTGAGAAGTTGTGACTAGCGAAAATTGGCGGAATTTCTAATTCACGGGTCGTTTGTTCGGTTCCCATTGGCTAAACTGTCTACGAGCTCATCTTGAAGACGGTAAGTTATGGTTTTGAATCTCGCAGGGTGCATGCTGATGGGGAGTCCCGAACTAGGACGAAATGGCTCTGCAGTACTACTTGGTTTCCCAATGGATTTCCAACTGATATCAGATCGTGATGGTCCGATAGGGATTTTCTTCTTCGTGCCCAGTGAATTGGTGGCTAGAATTTTTCTTTCTCCAATTTTCGTTTTTGTGTTTTTTTTAAATATTCCTTCACGTTCCCAGTGGAACATAGGCCTTCAAGCTAGAGGCTTGAAGTTTCTATGGCAGTGGAGATTATTTTTACAGGATGGGGTTGCTAGCCTCATACCCAACCTTCCCTCTTTACCAGTCTTACTACTGGCTTAGCAAGGTAAAGGAGTGCATTGGCCGGGGGTCAAACCCAGGACTACCTGCGTGGTTGGCGAGCACCTTACCGCTGTGCCACCGACGTTTTTGTGTTTACGATCCAGTATTTCACATTAGCTGTACAACATGGTACACTACATTTTCACAGTACTTTTCAGATGCAAACTTTTGTTCATTTTATCAATTAAAATACTTTTTTTGTAAATATGATCAATGTATGAGGTCACTTTGATCCAAATGTATTTGAATAGTCATCAACTTGCAAAGCAGACGTTAGTCAGTGGGTTATGTCCATTTTTATGTGGATGTTTATGCTTTCATTGGATGCAGAAGTTTTTATTTAGTACACGTAAGATTTCAGATGACAATTTCCTCGGAATTCTTTTGTGTCAGTATCTGTTGTTAAAACTACACTTATCACCTATGGTTAAGGAACATTTTGAGTAGAATGAAATATGTTTCTTTGTTAGCTGTTCGCATGTATGCTAGACATTGAGTAATATAATAGTTTATCAAGGGAAAGCTATTATTCTACATTTCAGTTAATATGTGTGAGAATTGTCCTTTGTGTATCTGTGGTTCACGTGGTAGAGTGTATACCAGCTACTCACGTGCGTTGGGTTCGATTGCCAGCCAGCACAGTACTAAACCTCGTCTAAAAAATTGTGAGCTCGGAAATGAGGGTAGTTTGTGAGGGGGAGGGGGAGGCTAAGAACCCCACTCCGTAAGAGAATTTTGATTACTACTGAAATTTCAGGTCTATTATTATTATTATTCCCTAGGGGTTCCGAGTGGAACATGGGACTTCAACAAAGCATTTTCACTTTGCTCTATTTTTTCCTGTCCTCTTCAGCTGGGTCCACCATTGCCCATAATCTCTCATCTCCTCTTCTCACAACCTCCTCCATGTCACCCTAGGATGACCCACTCACCACTTCCCATTAGGATTCCACTCGAGCGATGGCTTGCATTGAGCGGAATATCATTCGACGGCCTCCTCAATGTATGCCCGATCCACCTCCATTTTCTTCTACATATTTGTTGAGCAATCAGCTCTTGGTTGGTTTGTTGCCAGCCAGAGTTTTTTGTTGCTAATTTTTTTCGGTCAACCAGTGAAGGCAGCTGATGAAATCTGAAAGCCGTATATTCCACTCGAAATGCAAAGAATAAAATATAATCAATTGTACTTCCTTGCAAAATTGTCTGCAAATTCACTGTCGTGTAAATTATGTGTAACTTGTTGGTGATGACTTGTTTTTTCGCGATTATTTCAGGTCTACATAACATCAGTAATTGAGAAATAGTGTTCCAGTATTGTTCTTACATGAAACATTGATGTGGTTTAAACAGATATTTGAAATATGCATTCTATGTAATCTAATAGTCACTTGAGTTAATACAGGGGACTTGTAGTTCAGAACTCAGTATTGATAATAAAATGGTACAGAATTGATTGTATGTGTGTATCACAGCATAAGTTTTAACTATTTCGTTAAATTTTCCTCACTTAGGTCGTATTCAGTGATTGCAGACAATCAAAAATATATTTCAGCTAGTATTTACACACGAGTGTTTATTATTTACACTTCCGTGAAGTGTTTTTGTAAGAATTTAACTCAGTGTCTTTTGGAGTTTTTATTACAATTATTTTCTTTATAAGTGTAGACAAATATGTATCAAGTAAGGTACAACAAGCTACAAAAGTATACCTAATATAAGTATAGAATTTAGGCTCTGTGGTAGAGTATAATTCTATTATGGAGAAAATTTATTTTGATAATATGTCTCACAGTGTTGTTATACAGTAATATTTAATGATGCCCGCGTTTCAGGCACAATTTCTCACTGCTCATAATCATATCAATTTACTTACACAAACTTTCTAACTTCATTTATATAATTCCATTATTTTTCTCCTCTTGATTTGATTGGTAGTAGTATTTCCCACTTTTTGGTATTGGTGATGAGTCATTCTTATTACATGTGTTGGGTGTAGATTCGATGGACAAAGATTCAGTAATTTCATACAACCGGTTCCCATTATTAGTTTGAAGAGAGAAAGAATGAACATGTTTGCAGGATTATACGAGCTCGTTTTATTTCGTGGATACTCATCAACTGCATACATCCTAAACAAAATCAAATTATAAGTTTCAAAAAATTTTTGGAACATACTTTTTCATAATTACTTGGAGTTATAGATAGAAGGTATAAGGAACATAATTCCAGAATTTGATGTAGGTAGACAGATTATTCAGTGTCAAAAAAAACAACTAATTATATAAAGTGAAATTAGATAAGAGGGGTTAGAGTTCAGATTTCTATTGGAAAACACAGATTGGTTAGAGGCATATTACAGGGTCAGGGTCAGAGAACAGAGTGAATTTACACATTTTGTGATGGAGAGTCTCTGTACAAAAGGAACAAAAGTGTTATCGAGTGCAATCGCCAGACACTTAATTGACACAGGACACACAGTAGAAATTAGCCAAGCCTTCAAAATAATCAATACGCAAAAAAACCCATGGCTACTTCTTTTCGCAGAAGCCATTGCTATCAAGAGATTTCGACCAGACCTCTGTATACAAAAAGATAGTGTGACTAATCTTTCACTGCCCTGGTAACCCTAATTCTATTTTATTTTTGTTTGCCTTTTTGGAACAAAATATTTAGAGCGAACAATTGTTTTCAATAAATTCTTCTTCAGGCTCTTTCGTCAGTATGCCTGTGTGTTTGTCTTCAATTTTGGCTTTCAAGTTTCTAAATCTACTTAATTGTCTGTTTAAGTTAAAAAATGTTACTTCACTATTCACCCCTACTCTCTTAAACTCTCCACCACAAGATGTGTAAATTCACTCTGTTCTCTGACCCTGACCCTGTAATATTCCTCTAACCAATCTGTGTTTTCCAATAGAAATCTGAACTCTAACCCCTCTTATCTAATTTCACTTTATATAACTAGTTGTTTTTTTGACACTGAATAATCTGTCTACCTACATCAAATTCTGGAATTATGTTCCTTATACCTTCTATCTATAACTCCAAGTAATTATGAAAAAGTATGTTCCAAAAATTTTTTGAAACTTATAATTTGATTTTGTTTAGGCTGTATGCAGTTGATGAGTATCCACGAAATAAAACGAGCTCGTATAATCCTGCAAACATGTTAGTTCTTTCTCTCTTCAATGATTCAGTAATCACCGTTTCTCTCTACCTACCTATATTAATTTTTAGAATTCCAACTCTCTCTCTCTCTCACACTATTGTGTGGTTGTGTGCTGATGCATGCAGTGTAATTGCTGACCTTTTTCCTAGATTACTTATCTTCTTGGGGTCAACCCTTCTACATTTAGCTTAATTCTAATATTAGGATAATCTGACTACCCCCGATCTACTGGTTTGACCTATATAGTTGACCTCACAGTCGTTGCAAAATATTTTGTATATTATATATAAAAGGGTCAACCGACAGGATCCTTTAGCCTGCCGAGCTTTTCCTACCTGAGTGAGTTTGTAGGTTTGAATACCACCCTAATTCTTGCTTTATTAAGAATTCTATGTCGGGTTTCAGATGTCCGCTCTCTATATTCAGTTGTCTAATCAATTTTCATTCATGTACTAACACGAACACCTACAAAACCATCTGTAACAAATCCAGATGAGTGGATGTGAATCCACATACAGACCATCGATGTGTAATCTCAGTTGTTTCTGTACTTACTTTTCACAAGAATAGCTGGGTGAAGTAAAGCGCAGTCGGTTACATCAGTAGGTCAAATATTCCAAGTCCTAGCTGATACAGTTGGATTTTAATCCATGAATAATCCCAATCCAGGCAGTAATGAAACACAGTAAAACACCTATTTTAGCGAAGAGGTTCTTTTCAGCGAATTTATATTCTTTGGCTGTTGAGTTAAGAAAACAAATAACTGAAAATCCAGTCGGCAGAAATCACCAAAATTGTTACTATGGTATTAGAATTGATTGAATAATTTTCTTTTGTGTGTACAGCTCAGGTTTCTCTCTTTGAATGGTGCGACTTTTAGCAATACATATGGGACGAAAGCGTGTTGCCTTTAAGAGGTTGTTCTGAACTTTGTAGGTTGCTTCGAAGGAGGAGGCGTTTGTTGAGATGAAATGACCAGTGTTGACAAAGTGTTCGATTATCGCACTCCTTATAGAGCCACTACTACCTTTCTGCAGCCAGGCGGGATAGTGTTGTTGAACCCTTTTAGACAGGAAACGTGTCGAACACCCCAAACACCTAGCTCCACATCAGCAAGTGAACTGACATACGCACACAGAAGTGGTCAGATGCGAGATTTTGTTATTAAGGCTTCTGCGAACCAATGGATGACTGGAAAACACTACTGATAGCGTTGATGCGATGAATGTTCTTCTCAGAGACGATGAAATTCATCAGACTGCTACAGCTTCTTCTGTTCTGTTGCCATTCCTCATTCTGTGTATGTTTTCAGGAAAATATATGAAAATGATAAACTCTTCGTTCATAAATCCTTTTACTTGAATTTGTATCGGGAAACAAATGCTTTTAAGGACCATCTAGGTTCACCAAGTGAAGTAAGAGAACAGTTACTAGCCTATAACAATGGCTGTGAGTTGTGCTGTATGTAAATCGCGACCTTGTGAATCTGCTCGCAGTGCCTAAATGGTCTTTGAGCAAACCTTGTAGCCGGAAGGTCCTGGGTTTGAATTCCAGCGGGTGTGTACTCATGAAGAGTCTCAAACTGGGACTAAACAGTCATGCAGTATTCCTTGGTTTTCCACTGCTTCTCTAACCAATGTCACCTCGTGATCACACCTATACTGAGAAAAATCCCCGCAAACCAGCACTTTACAATATTTTTTTAACTCCCGGTCATTATGTCTGGGATTTAAAATAGGCCTGACTCTTTTAAGCACCAATCCATGACTTTGTCAGATTGATATACTGTCGACTGAAGTGCTGATCCCGTTTGAATTCCACTACTATCACTGGGACCTCTTTACAGATCTAATATCAATAAATTATGTTTAACTGCTTGTTCAAAATACCGTCTTACTATCTATGCAGTCATGGGACTGTTGTTTTGAATTCTGCTTTGACCTAAGTTTTCATTTCAATTTCACGGATCATTCCTTCGACGCCAATATTTGTCTGTTAGTTTACAGTCATCTCTGTCAGTCCTGATGAAAGTCAAAATTTCGTTTTTACTAATGAAGTAATTTATCGATTATGTGGCTTTGTTTGACCTAAGGTTAACAAAGTAAGAACTAAAAGTGAACTATGTAATGCCACACACTGGGTATATAAAATGTAAATTTCGCGTTTCTTGCTTTCCGAATGGGACAAAAGGCTTCAGGCTGTTGAAGTTTGTTGTTTCTATTGGGTGGGGCTGCCAGCCTTATGCTCAACTTTTCCACTTTAGCAGGCTTACTATCGGCTGGTAAGACAGACGTGGCTTAGGAGTGCGTCGGCTGAGAATCAAACCCGCACCACAGGCGTGACTGGTGAACATTCTATCATTGAACTGTACCTAAATGCATATGGTATTGACATTAAGTGAAATTGTGATTATCCAACCTACCATCGGGGAACTCCATCCCCACTCCTCGCCAGTGATTGGCTACAGGATGAAGTTGTCTGGAGTTCCAGTGAGAAGTCGTGACCAGTGGGATCCATCCAGTGGGGAGCGAGGATGACATTGGTTGGTGGTCGCGCTAAAATCATGAATTGGTAGAAGTTGGGATTCATGGGCCATTGAATCGGGTCCTAGTGGCTGAATGGTATACGAGTCCCACTTGTAACCGGATAGAGAGACATTAGAGTTTTCTTCAAAACATCAGACACACTTCAAAACATCCTTGTCCATATAAAAGACCAAATCCCCAAAGATTCTCTATCTAATTGTGTCTATAAAATAAAATGCTTGGAATGTGATGCAATATACATCGGACAAACATCTCGAGAAATCAAAATCAGAAGAAATGAACACCGTAGAGCATTTCTTCGACCACCGAGAAATCCGGTTGAACTAGAAAAACTTGAAAAATCATCAGCCACATGCGATAGAATCAGGCCACAAAATTGATTTTGACAATATTAAAATAATCCAGAAAAACTTCAGGAATCACAAAGAACGTCTAATATCAGAAGCACTTCATATCAAGTGGAATCAAAATTGCCTGAATAGGAATGATGGACTAAAACAGAATCTGACCTGGTTACAACACCTCCCTCCCCTCCCCCATGAAGTGACAAAATCAACACGAATGTGATATGCAAGTTCACTATGTAGACACACGCTGCTTTTATAATGTTACACACTGATCAAATCCAACAATCTACACTTGGTTTTGTTATATACACCAAATGACCAACTTGACAACGAAAAATGACTCCAGACTGACGAACGATGACCAAGTTAGTAGATGTATTATTACCTTTGTTATGTGGTTTAGTGATCTTCATTGCTATTTTGACTATCAGTATGTCCTTTTAACTTGACCTAAGTCTATTTTCTCCCCTCTTAACTCTTTGTTATATATATGCTAAAATTTTGTAAATTCTGGTTTAATAATACTTTGATAAAGCTATTAGTATTAAATAGCGAAACGTCAGTAAACCAAACAATATCGTTTTGTTTTTTATTCATTGGGAAATACAAAAAAGCCTTTCTTATAATAAATATCCTTGATATAATATTGAACATCTAAAATTTCATTTACTGTTTATTACAGTCACATTTAGATGAACTGAACTCAGAAATTGTTTACCCAAAATACTCAACTAGTAATCAGTGATAATTAACAATAATAACGTGAATCTGGACCATGGTATGCGAGCTTGCCTTGTAACCGGAAGGTCCTGGGTTCGAATCTCAGTGGGTGCGTACTGCCGATGATTCCCAAACTAGGATGAAACAGCAGCTGTCCAGTACTCCCTGGTTTTCAATGGTTCTCTAACTGATATCAGTCCGTGATCAACTCGTAAAAAATTTAAAAGGCTGATTAATGAAAAAAGAATATTCTTCTTGACAAATTCATCAACACGCTGTGCAATTATATGATCATAATAATTAAAGTAATATTCTTATTGGTTGGAGGATTTCATCGTAAGCTGACATCAGTTAGAGAACCATTGGAAAACCTGCAGGGAGTACTGGACAGCTGTTTCGTCAGTCTAGTTTGGAAATCTTCATCAGAACGCACCCACCCAGGTTTTCTAATGGCTTTCTAACTGATATCAGCTCATGATGAAATCCTCACAAAACCAATAGTTGATAATATTCTTATTAACATGATTATTGTTTTAAATAACACTGAGTCAATAGAATATACTTAAAAAGCATCTGTAAGAGATAATATGCTTCAATAAGTAGCACTAAACTAATTATGAAATAAGTTTTAAGAAGTAACACAGAATTTGTGAATTTGTAAGTTTAACAGCAAGTCAGGGGCGTAGCAATGGTGGCTGGCTGGACCTGTTTCTTTTACACTCGAAGCTCTGATTGATATAAGCTAACTGCATTGGCCTATGCTGTTTGGAATCATTGGTATCTGAAGGCCTTCGGTAATTTAATCGATGCCCGATTTATCTCTGTTTTCTTCGGTGCAGTTGATGAGGAATAGGTTCTCGATTGGTTCGTTGTGTGATGGAAGTTTGTAGTAGCCTGCAGTTGAACCTGCTTTTCATGATGCACCGGTCAAGTCCATGACTCATTTGAGGATAACTGACTGACTCGACACTGGTGTTGGAAATCCGAATCTTGTTGTTTATGTTGAGTGTAGAAGACTTCCAGACTGAATTGTGTCTGCCTTGCCTTTCCGATTCTGACTGGTTTAGACATTCTTATCGATGGTATCGCCCGTGATTGAAATGGTGCTACATAGACAAGCGAAAGAAGTGACTTCATTCAAATTCCTTTTGTCGATAATGATTGGCGCTTGTTGTTGGTTGGTTATCTTCATCGACATAGGCTTTTCTATGTTTACTTGAAATCCCGTCTTCGCTGCCAGCCTCTTCTTCCAATTTGTTAGTTTTCGCCTATAATTCCTCGAAAAATGTATCTCGTGATCAATAATTTAGTTGACCTATTCTATTTGAAGCCTTCATGATAATAAATTATGCAATAACTCCATATTCTAATCAGTGAAAAGATTTCTATTTCTCTCCATCCACTGGATGCCTCAATAAATCAATAACTCAGTCATATGTTTACATTTTGTTTTACCTTATCTTTTGCAAATTAATCTATTTCCTTCCTCCATTTTTCTTTGTCCTGACTACCAGTCTGTTTAGAAGAATTTCATATAGTTTTATCCTATGTCATATACTTTCAAGTTCTATTTATATCATGCGGTTATTTTAGTTTATTATCAGTTGTCGGTTGAATAATGAATTGAAAATGACTTCATAGGTGGCATGACATTAAAAATTTTGTTTTATGTCTGACCACGGGTTGATATCATTTAGGGGATCATTGGAAACCGAAGAAGGGTTTTCTAACTGACAGGTGGGTTCACCCAGTTGGGAGTGAAGACAAATACTCGTCGATGACATTGGCCAGTACCAATAGTATCCCAGTGGCTTAATGGTACACGGGCTTGACTTGTAACTGGAAGGTAATGGGTTTGAACCCTGGTGTGGGTACATACTACCGATGAGTTTCGAACTGTCCAGTACTCTTTGTTGGTTATCAGTGGTTCTCTAATCGATATCAGTCCAATGTCAAACTTAAAACAAGTCAAATCCCTACAATCTAACTCTTGATATTTATAAACTTTACTGTGAGTCGGTGGCGCAGTGGTTAGGACTCTCGCCGACCATGCACATGGTTCGGTGTTCAATCCTCTGCCGACGCACACCTGATATCCTTGGTTGGCCTACGAAGATTGGGCTACTGATATCTCGTGCTGAAAATTTAATACTTGTACCATAAGTACTATATGGAATCAAGCTATAATGAGAGAAAATTTTTAAAATGCTTCTAATACTCTAAGCACTTAATATTCCTTATTTACCTTACCTGAACTTAATGAGGCAATGCTATGCCGTAGTGTATATGTACACGTTATAACGGAGTGTTACTGATTTGTGGTTATAGTCTAACTTGAGTAGAATATGATTCCAGGCGCCCATCTATAACCAACTGATCACTTGAAAATATCCCTTCACACTGAGGTGAATAGATAAGTCAGATTTAATTGCGGCGAAAGCGACAAATGTGCATCGTGATGGCGAGCTACCTAGAATCGTTGCCACATTGAAAATCTGACTGATAGAATTCAGTCTACACCAAAGAAAGGACTAAACACATCACACTAGTTACTAGTGTCCAATCAAAGTATCCAGTACAGTCCTACAGGAGGTCAATCGCGAGCCCGAATAGCTCAGTGGTAACGTCTCTGACTGCAGCAATGGGTGACACAGTTTCGAATCTCAGAAGGGACATGAGTTTCTTTAAGGTTGCAGATACGCCTCGCTGACTGGTGAGTGCCAACTAGCACGAGACCCAGGTCCAAGGCTTCTTGCCGATTGCCTCCATCCATCTAGTATAAAAGAGCATTTTTTAATTCGAAATCTAGGGTATGCATGCTTTACATATCCTTCAGGAAATTCAAACCAATGATATATAACCAATATCTGACTTGATTGTGTAACCTTTAAAACTCCTCAAAACTAAACCAGTCAAAAACTGCCCAATCAGGCTGTTATATCAGTGCATGCATCAGTCAAGACTTCACGGCTAACAACGATAGGTTGTTCGTCCTAACACCTCCCTTTTCTTAAGAAGATTTACAATGAAGGAACTACTGGAGGATACTTTGTAGGTTCAGTCTCTATCTGTCTGTGATAAATTCCCAGAGAAATAGTGTATGATCTAAGCAAAAGTAAAGAAGTCATCACAATGTTCATTGGTCAGAATAAAACATTTATATGCGATACTGAATATTTTTTATTTTTATTTTTGACTACAGCTTGATACCACACCGTATTTTCAGTACAAGTATAGTATTTTCAGCATGGATATCGGTAGCCCAAATTTCACAGGCCGACCATAGATATCGGGTGTGCGTCGGCCGGGGATCGAACCCCGTACCATGTGCATGGTCGGCGAGAGTCCTAACCACTGTGCCACCGACGCACAGTGTGTGTGCTCCTCAAAAATCTTACAAAGAATTTGGATCGTTTCATCAAAATAAATATCCCAAAAAGATAGTTTACTAATCCAATCAACATCCAGCAGATACAAATCATAACGACTGACTAGGTAACATAAATCTTCAAAATTCTCTGGAAAGAACTGGACATCACATGAGATTTCACCAGTCAAGTTCAAAATATCTCTAGAAGTATTTTTAGCAACATGTTACGTAGTAGAAACCGGAGAGAATTGTTTCTTCTCCTGTGAGATAGTAGAAGCAGTAGTAAAAGTGTCTGTATTTGAAGTGATCATATCTCAAATAGTGACTTCACCAGATTTTGATGCATTACTGCAATCCAGATTCTTGGTCTTATTTTAACATCGATTTTCACAGATTCATTGGAACCCAACTGTGCAAATAATGCATCAACTGATAAATTTCTCTGTACTTCTGTGGCTGATTGGATATTAGAATCAATAATCTCAGTAACCACTTAGAGCAGTTTCACGCTTGGAAGTTTTCATAGTGCTTTGTTTTGCTATGGTAACAGTAACTATGCTACCGCAAAACTAAAGGATATGATTAAAATATTCCGTTGAAAATTAATGTGACTAGATACAGTATTGAATAATACCTGAATATGTTGGCACTACCCAGGATAATGTTGAAAAGCAAAGATTCATTAAAGTGCTTCATTTTCTCTTGAAACTCTAGTGCAGTAATAATTCAAGACATCACATATTATCTGAAGATGACCACGTTATCATCAGGACACTTAGCTGACTGCCCTTAATGTTTTTCCGCCTAGAATAATTACCACTTTGCAGCTGAACAGAATACATCCTGCAATTTTGTGTCAAATCTTCATTCATATAAAAGTCAGTTATGATTAATCATAGTCGTAAACTAACACTAATCACTTATAGAGATGTGGCTTATGAGCATAGGAGCTTAAGCTAAGAATTAAAGTCCAACTGCACCTACTTTAGCCAGGGCAGCTGAGTAGTTCTATCGGTCCTCCCATGATAATTCTATATCTAAGCCTGCTACACAAGTTCCACCAACAAACCACCCAGGTGGAATCTTTATCAGATTTTAAATCTCAGAAAACAATTAAAGTGATTTCATCAACGGAAGATCTTCGAGTTTGTGCGACATTAGCCATCGAACCCGGTGGGTGCATACCGATGAAGAGTCCAAAATTAGGACGAAACTGCTGTTTTCCGATGGTTCTCTAACTAATGTCAGCTCATGATGAAAATCCTGTAACCAATCAAATCCCTACAAACCAACACTTGAATATCAATGAGAAGCTCACTAGCGACTTACCCTATTCAGGTAGGTAGTTACCTGGGGGTTCTAGTGAGAATTCGCGACCAGTAGGGTGCAGCAGGTCGGGTGTGAGGACAAATACTCGCCGAAGACATTGGCTAGGGGTCGCGTTACGTCGTGAATTGGCAGAAGTTAGAATTCATGCATTGGCCATTGGATCGAGTCCCAGTGGCTTAATGGTATACGAGCTCGCCTTGTAACCAGAAGGTCCTGTGTTCGAATCCCGGTGGGTGCGTACTGCTGAAGAGTCCCAAACTAGACTGACGAATCAGCTGTCCAGTACTCCCTGCAGGTTTTCCAATGGTTCTCTAACTAATGTCAGCTCGTGATGAAATCCTGTAATGATTAAGTAATAAAAATAACATTCTGTTCTCGTCAGTGCTTATCTTGAAAAATCTGATTCGAATCCATGATGACTTGGATGACACTATTAAGTTCAAATTAATTTTTAATATCTGGATTGGATTCTCAGTGGATGTTGCTGACTCCACTATCGCGAATGGTATGGAAGAAAAGAAAGGTGCTTACTGATTGGAAGAAAGGATGGCTACCTTGTCAAACTGCCAAAGAAGGGCGACTTACGCCTAACTCTGCAAAAACTGGCGCCAAATCACACTCTTCTCCACGTCAAGCAAAATACTGTGTCCCGTCATCCTAGACAGAAAGACAAAAGACGCACTGGATGCACAACTCCGCCCACCAATTCGAACAAGTTGGATTCACGAAATGCAAATCGTGTGCAGATCAAATCACTGCTATACGCATC
The DNA here is from genome assembly GCA_944472155.2 of Trichobilharzia szidati. Lineage (NCBI taxonomy): Eukaryota > Metazoa > Platyhelminthes > Trematoda > Strigeidida > Schistosomatidae > Trichobilharzia > Trichobilharzia szidati. The sequence continues at coordinate 33,103,711 of OX235271.1, read as the reverse complement.
ACCATCAAACACAGCCTAGAATAGAATGGCGGTCAAGCCTCTATCTCCATTTCATCGATTTTCGAAAGGCCTTCGACAGAGAGCGTTGATTGAGAAGTAATTTAGAAACTACTTCAATAATATACCGACAAACTGTTTGAAGAGGCAGGCAGCGAAGACAGGATTTCAGGTGGACATAGAGAAGGTGGAGATGGAGGTGATGAAGACGACCAACCAACCAACATCAGCAACAACAGCCAGCATCAATCACCATCAACGGGAGAGATTTTTCAGAGGTTACTTTCTTCACTTTTCTAGGAAGCACTGTCATGCGGCACGGATGCGGATGTCAAAGCCAGCCAGATGGATCGGGCATAGACTGAGAAGGCCATCTAATGATATTCCGCTCAATGCAGGCCGTCACTCCAGTGGAATCCTAATGGGAAGAGATGAGTGGGTCATCTTAGGGTGAGGTTGTGAGAAGAGGAGATGAGAGATTATGGGCAATCGTGGACCCAGCTGAAGAGGACAGGAGAAAATAGAGCAAAGTGGAAATGTTTTGTTCAAGTCCCATGTTCCACTTGGAACCCAAAAGAATAATAGATAATAAAATAATGAGGTAATGAATTATGCATACATATATAAGCATACGTATCCCTTCATATAAATTATCAAAGGTACTTCTTCTGTCTCATCCGAAATTGACCTTAGCACAAATATAACATTTCAAACAGTTTACTTGATAGTGAATTTATTTTTTCAGGAAAATTTCAAAAAATTTTCTTGATTCTAGAAAGAATAAATTCTCCGTTGATGAACGAACATAATTCGGAAATCATGCTGCCATAGATAGCTAAAAATATGAAAAGTGGTGATGTCATTATAAAGCTAAATCAAATTCTAAAGCCTGTTGCCGAAGAAATAGTTTTTCGTTCGTTCACAGATAAATATGCGTTTTATTATTCTAATGTATTTGTGTCATCAAATTCTGTGAATTAAAGTCAAAAGTTAACGAGCCGAACATGAGAATCTAATTAATCAGACAAATCATTTAGTTACAATCTCATGTGGTGATCCACACCATTTCAAATCGACTGTTTTAATTTACTGTTTTGATACAAATGGCTTCTCCTTTAGAACCCTGCCTGGCCAACTATTTTACCGCTGGTGTAAAAAACAATATCTTATCGCCAACAAGAAATGACCGCCTTCTTTGTTAGAGATACATCGATAATGCTTTCATTATTTACAAAATCCCTCTAAGTCCTAAATAAGATTGTATTAAACCTCTCAAAGGGAGTAAGATCAAGACATCTAGGCATAGTTGAAGCAGGCTTTACGGAACAAAGCATAAAAGAAAAAATCGATAAGTTTTACAGTATATCCGTAATTTTCTGAAACATAATTCTATGATGAGAAGCTGATAAATCAATCATGTATAAACACAAGTTATCAAATGTATTGTCTTCTTCTTCTGTCGATAGTGACTGGTACTTGTCGTTATTGGTGGTTGGTTAGCTGTATTCAGCACCCCCATCTTCTCTATGTTCACTTGAAATCCCGGATTCACTTCCAGCCTCTCAATTCAACTTTTTGGTTTTCATGTAGGAGTCTTCGAACTTACGATACATCAGACATAAGTCGTTTGTGAGTTTCAGACCTTCTGGAATCTTCTTGTTAGTTCAACATATTCCTGTCTTCCCAATTCCCCACAGAAGGTCTACCGCCTCAAAATACAGTCCACGACAATCAGGAAAATCATCAGCGATGATAGGCAGTCCTGTTTTACTTGTTTATTCACTCCGAATGCCTGGCTGATTTTTCCGTCGAAGATCATTTGACACGCGGCATTGTCATATAACTGTGGTTGAATCAGGTTGATAAATATTTGGCCACTCCACTCCATAGTATTGAAGTAGTTTCCAAATTACTTCTCAATCAACGCTCTCTGTCGAAGGCCTTTCGAAAATCGATGAAATGGAGATAGAGGTTTGACCGCCATTCTATTCTAGGCTGTGTTTGATGGTGATGCGTGTAGTAGTGATTTGATCTGCACACGATTTGCCTTTTCTGAATCCAGCTTGTTCGGTTTGGTGGTCGAAGTTGTGTATCCAGTGCGTCTTTTGTCTTTATGTCTAGGATAAAACGATGTTGTTCGCTGGGAGGCAGATTTGTACGTGCTGTTGGTGTTGGTGATAGTATCTGTGGGTGATTTGCAGATGATGGTTGATTGAAGAATGCTTTGAAGTGATCGGCCCATTGTTTTATTTGTTTCTCCTGATTGGTAATTAGGTTTCCTTGAATAGCTTTCATTGGTTTCATATGTGTTGATCTCTTCTTGAATAGCGAGCAGCCTGATTATCTGATATGGTGTTTTGAGGTCTGCTTTACCTGCGACCAGTTTTCTTGTTCTGCTTCAGTTGTCGGTCAGTGTGTCGTAAAATTGCCATTTGTCTTTTCTAGCACTCTCAGTCACCTCTTTCTTTATTCAGTGCAGTGCACATTGAACTCAGCTTCTCCTTCTGCTGTCCATCTCTGCATTGAATCATCTTCTCATTCACCATCCTCCTCTCTTCTCTTGTATTAGCTTGCAGGTGGATGTCCGTTGAGAGCCATTCCTTGTCATGTCTGTTCTTTCTTCGTAGGACAGTTGTACACGTTTGCTTGAACATCACCTTCAGAGAGTTAGTTCCAATGTTCTTCCACACAAACAAATCTCCTCAGTGAGGCATTGTAGTGTATCTGACTTTGCTCTGATCTGATCTATAATGAAGACATGCCTTGTAATTTTGTCCTTCAGTTTCTGAATGTTGGAGTTGAATTACAGTTGCTTATTTGTTTTGAGGGATTTCAGCTTCAACTTGAAGGTTATTTGAACTGGATAATGGTATGAACCCACATCTACTCCGTTTCTCAAATTGGCGTCCAACAATTTACATCTCCACTTCATTGAGCAGTATTGAGATGAAGTTTATCTGGTTTGTGGTGTGTCCACCAGGCAAAATCAATTTCACTAACCTTGTGTTTATCCTTGTGCTTGTACACGCTCCCTCCGTCCACTAAATTATTTAAAGCATAGAAGTTTTCGAAGAGTTCTCTGTTCTAATTCATTTCCCTAGCAAGAGCCCCTCGACTAATGATGAGTTCTTTTCCTGTATTATCTGCCTGCAGTACGGCTGACTTTCATATTGCCAATAGTGATTTTGATGTCGCCATCGGGGATTTTGTCCATTACTGTTTGTAGTTGTCTACAGAAATCTTCCTTCTCATCTTGCTCCACGTTGTTTTCAAAATTGAGTGAAGCATAGGATAATTGTAGGCTTCCTTCCTTCCTGTTGAGTTGAATCTTGGTGTCATAATCCTGTGGGATGAATTTGGTTCTCAATTGATTAGGTCTTTTGCTGCCACTGGTGATATCATGATAGCTTGCCACTGCCTCAGAGTGCTCGTGGTTGTCGCCTTGGTGATCTGACCGGAGTAGGTGACTGACTCTCCAGTTGACGGTTTTAACAGTCCACATCCATCCCATCTGCTATCACAGATTCACAGCACTTCTATGCCATATCTTCTCATTTGTTTGGCTAACTAGGGAATAGAAGTGATGAGTAATCACAATCATTCAATGAATAAAAGCAGTTGAGTAAGTGGATTGGAGTTACGTCATAAGATGAGTGATTTAATGACTGAGTTGTAATCAGGATGCACATAGAAATGAAGGAATAAATGGAATTATGTAAGGATCTTTGAGAAATATACAGGTTATAAGGAGTTTGAAACATAAACAAACAAACAAAATCAAGTTAGTAAAAGTCGGTAAGGTTGGTACCGTAATAGCTGAATTGGTTGGATAATTTTTTTTACATGCCCAGCTCTGGTTTCTCTACCTGAATGGCTAGAGCTTCACTGATATAAAAGAGACAAACGTTTATTGCCTTTAGGAGGTTGTTCTTCACTTAGATTACTTTGAAGGAGGAGGTGTTTGTTGAGATGAAAACAGACTTCTATAGACTAATGGACAACTGAAGAACACTACTCATTGCACTGGTAAGCAGAATGCTCTTCTGAAAGATGATGAAATATTTCTCTTCAGGATATTGAAGGTTAAGTCTTTTTTGAAATCCAGATTCAATAAAGGTTTCAGTTTGGAACATGTAATGTTTGTTTTGTGCTGAAATTTTAGTTTCATACAGTTTACAGTTTACAATTTATTTAGGATAGTAGGCTATATGCCTGTGTTAATCCTTTCGATTTGTTACACACAGGAGATCCAATCTCGCCTTGAATGAATCAACGGATGGCGCTGATACGACGTGTTCCGGTAGGGAGTTCCAATGGTTCACAATTCGATGCGAAAAACGGATCTCCAGACGCAGACGATTCGACCGTGGTTTTTGAACCTTGAGGTGATGTCCTCGCAATTGGTTGGTGCTAGAATGAAGAAATAAATTAGATAAGTTAGCTCCAAAATCATTTCTTAGGATACGGTATGCTAGTATTAGGTCACCCCTAAGTCGTCTGTATGACAGTGGAAATAAACCCAGTCGACTTAACCTCTCTTCACATGAGAGGGTTGAGAAACCTTTTATTCTTATGTCAGTGGATCTCGATGGGTATGCAATGTGGATGATGATTTGTTTCAGATGATATAGTTCTGACTCTAGAGCGTTGGGACTACAAACGAATCGGATTAGAGTGGCAAGAGATTTAATTAGATTTCGTTTTCATCCAACAAACACGTAACTATAGATTAGTGTTTTTCGGGGTAAATGCTATTCGATGGTAATCAGTTGTTGTCATCGATGTTCAGCTTAGTTTTCTTGAAGGGTTTTGAATAGATGGAAAATGCAAAATGTATGCTCCACTGTGCGTTGGTGGCACAGCGGTTAGGACGCTCGCCGACCATGCACATGGTCCAAGTTTCGATCCCCCGCCGACACACACCCGATATATATGGGCGGCCTGCTAAATTTGGGCTACCGATATCCATGCTGAAAATTTCATACTTGTACCGAAATACTGTGTGGAATCAAGCTATAATAAAATATTAAAAAAATAAAATAACAAATACAGGAAGTCTCCTAAAGAAGAATAAAACAGAGTTGAAAATTTCACACAAAATTATTAACGACTCATTGATTTCGTGATGATATCAGTAGAAGTAGAATAATGCTACCCAAACTGAGCATTTTGTTCAAAGTATAACTATATGTTCTGTTCTTATGGATTAGTTCTAGCCTGCTGAGAAGAAAGTTCGTTTTAATCGACTTTCCAATCATACTTAAATGAAGCTTGTGTTTTTCTTCATGCTCTAATTATCCTTTTATGAGCCTTATTGAATAAGTATCTTGTCAACTGTAAGTTTAACATATTGATTAATTTACTGAATTGATAAATTGCTGAACCGTAGATGGGTTATAATCATAACATAGGCGTTATAGAAATTTACAGTTGCATAGATATATATATTATTATGATGACGGAAATCCATGTTTTATGGTTTCAACGCAGGAAACCGATCGTTGCGTCTTACTGTATAGATGCCTAGAACATCCCAACGATAGGTAAGAAGACAGGTTTAATATCAGTAAAAAGTTTGAGCATTGTGGATTAGATCAAATAAAGTATAATAATAATTTTGCTCGAAATATTACCAATAACAAACTTATCATTGTGTGTAAACTATTGAAATATAATTATACTTTATTTGAAGAAGACAGGTATTTGCGATGAAATCTGAAGTCTTATTTAACATTAATGACGTGCCAAAACTCAAAATTACTTCAACAATTCCGTTAGGCAGCGATACAGATCCAGTAATTTCTGAAGTACGAAACAAGTAGCATACACCAGAATTATTCAACCACAAACAACTGTAAGAAGTACCTGAGAATCAGGAAGAATATTCTCAACAAGGCGGGATCAAGACTTTATCAGAAGGCATCATACATTAAACAATTCGCGCAGACAACCTAGGGTCACAGTGACCTTGACTCACTCAAACAAAATCTCAGTCGTATAACAACACATTATCAATGTCACCACACAACCACAAAGAGAAGTATTGAAACTAGAGATTAAACAGGAATAAAGACAAATAATAAGGAACAAGGCAACATATGATATGTGGATGTCAGAACAATAATATACACATTCACTGTAGTTAGAACACAAGATATAGATAGGTTTTTCGAACACATAAACTCGAAGGTTGAAGCAATTCAATTCACTTATGAATTGGAAAATCAGGAAGGGGAGCTCCCAATGTTAGATTGCAACGTAAAAGGGAAAGAAGATGGGAAGTTAAACACTAGTGTTTACAGGAAACAGATATTTGGACTTCCGATCATCCCATCCTATGTCAGTAAAATTAGGATTGGTGAAAGGTTTAAATGACAGAGCACAAAAACTAAGTAGTACCAAGGAAAATCTAAAACAGGAACTGATACACATAAAAGAAGCTTTGAAACTTAATAATTACCCTGATAAATTAGTCAGGAAATATGTAAGGAAATGTAAAAATAAAATAAATAATGATACTAGCGATAGTGATAATAACAATAATAATGATAACAATAATAATGATAGTAATAATAGTGATAATAATAATAATATTAGTGACGACGTCAGCAATAAGGAATCTAAATCATCAGTAGTAATTCTATACAAGGAAGGAACCTTGGAAGCCTTACGCAAAATTCTTAACAAGGCAGGAATGAAAGTGGCTGGCATTCAAACCCACAAACTCAATTAGAAACAAGCTTTGTCGGTTAAAGGATCCTGTAGAGCCTATAAAACAAAACAATTTAGTTTATCTAATACCCTGCAATGATTGTCAGGTCAAATACATATGTCAGACTAGTAGAACAGGGGCAGCCAGACTAGCTGAACTTAAAAACTTGGCAAAATCTAGATTGGATGATCCAGATAAGATAAGAAATCTAGAGAATAGTTCAGCTATACCACTACATGGAATTACATACAACCATACAATAGGATGAGATAAGATGACAGTTTTAAAATCTAATGTCACAGGGTATAGGGAGGGAGAGATTGATAACAGAAGCTTTGTTTATCAAATCAACTGCAAATACGTGTAATAGGAATGATTCAACACCTGTCCCCGATATCTGGAGAATTCTACTCCTACTACGACAAATAGGAGAGAACAAAGAAAACTATGAAACTCAAGTTTCGATGTCGTGTGATTATAATTGATATGATTATGAACAATAAATTTTGTTCGGAACGTCATCCAGTAAATAATACTGTTTCACTGTGTGATATGTCTAATAAACAAACTAATATGGAATATGGTGAAGTAACTAAAAAAGGATGAAAAGAAACCAACACTTAATTCAGATTTATAGTAGTTAATACCTAAAGTTTCGGTGAATTTCAGGGGAAAGTTAAACAGTATAGCAGCTACACAGGACTTGACCTTCGACAACCAAGTCAATCGATCCATCTTCCAAAAATCAGTTACTGGATTGATTTATTACTATATGAATAATGGATTAATTGGAGTTATTTAAACATACACAAATTGAGTAGTCATAAAAGGACAAGAGAATGGATTTCAGAAAAATATGATCTTTAGTAGCCCTTCTGAGTAATTTAGCAGTCTTCATTGGCTCTTATTTCTGAAAAGTGGCTGAAAGTCACAAGTGGGTTTGGTCGTTGAGGCTGCTAAATTTTAACTTCTCCAACTTCAGGAAGTTTGAACTTGTTGTTTTATTTATTGCGCTGAAAGAGTTTTTTTTATTTTCGAGAGTTAATTTGTAGGGAGTTGATTTGTTTCAAGTCTCACCTTGGACTGATATCAGTTAGAGAATTCGTCAGGGATGGAATCAAGGGACCTACAGGTTACGAGACCAAACTAATTGACTGTTCACCCAGTTGTTAGCAATGTAAGACCAGTGAATTCTAACTTCTGTCAGTTCGCGATTTTAGAGCGAACTCCAGCCAGACTCAGAGGCGGATATTTATTGTCACACCCTGCCTGGTGGATCCCACTGGTCATGACAATTCACTAGGCAATTTCAGGAAACTTCGTTCTGTAGTAGTCAGTCACTAGTGAGCATCAGATCACTTTGTTCTACTTAGGTTTTAAATGTTGATGAAATTCTAGACTTTTATGAGAAATGCTTGAAAATCTACATTTACAATTCTAATTACCCCAGCCTAGCTGCCCCATCATACAATCACTATACCATTGGCAAATACATACATAAATAAATAATGTCAATAGTCTATAGCTCATTGAGACTCCACGTTCATCTCTCATTTCACCTGCTGTTGTAGAACAACGTACATTGGCCGCAGCCAGAGTAGGCTCCCCAGAAACACAGATACGGGAACATATTCCAATACAAGGGAGAAAGGAAGGATGTGCGAAGCTCTATTCTAGAAAATTTGGCTGACTTCTATCACTCTACCAACCCTGACCGTGATTTTAAGGTCACCTATTCAACTCATGCTAACTTGCCGAGTTTTCTTGCTTCTAAAAGCTTTCAATGGGGGTATTGGGCATTCATGAATTCAAGCCAGACATTTTATGTACAAAAAAAGTATGTACAATCCCTATTTCTGCATTAGTCGTAGAGGGATAAACATTTATTGGTATATTTTTTGTTTTTATTTTGTTTATTTGGTTGATCCAAATATCTTTCCTTCATTACTACGATTACTATGATTATGACTATTACTATTTTCACCTTGAACTGTTTCCACTTGTCCTATTCGCTATTCTAAATCAAAATTGTTTTTGCAATATTAAATTCCATCTTATCAAATTTAACACTATGCTATGTGTCATTTTATATTTGCCTACTTATCGTATTATTTTACACCCCTTTCCAACATCTATACATCCTATGAATTGTTCTATATATGACATTAATTTGTTTTTCCATTTGATACTTGATATTTAATTATGGTCATAATCACGAATATTTTAACTGCTTCTCATACTGCTATTATTATTTTATCTATTCACACCTTTGTTTCAAATTTCCTCACCGTATATAATTTCCAAATGTAAAAAACCATATACATATATTTAATTTTTTTAGATTTTTTATTACAGCTTGACTCCACACAGTATTTTTGATACAAGTATGGAATTTTCAGCATGTAATATTGGTAGCCCAAATTTAGCAGGCCGACCATTGATGATATCGGGTGTGCGTCGGCCGGGGATCGCACTCCGGACCACGAGCATGGTCGGCGAGCGTCCTAACCGCTGTGCTACCGACGCTTGTACAGCTTGATAATAAATTTTTTGAAGATTGTGTTCTTAACACTGACACTTGAATCAATCCTAAAGAATGTATTTGAGAGAAGGATTTCGGTTTTTAAGCTGGATCGCTTATTAAGGACTATAAATTGAAGGAATTTCGCGGAATGATAATATATAGGCAATTTGAATGTCTGTTATTGTATTATTATTATTGTTCCCTTGGTTTCCTAGTGGAACATAGGGCTTCAACTGCACGCCTCCACTTGCTTCTGTCTTGTGCTGTACTTTTAATCTGCATCCATGTTAATCCATACTGTTTCAGTTCCTGTTCACACGATCTCCTCCATATCACCCTTGGACGTCCCACTCGCCACTAGCTTCCCTTTCGGGTTCCACTCGAGCACTGGCCTGACTTGCGATGTCACCCAACGGCCTCCTCAGCTAGTGTCCAATCCATCTCCACTTTCTCCTGCATATTTGTTGGGCGATTGGCTCCTGTTTTGTTTTTTCCCATAGCTTCTTGTTTGTGATTCTTTCCGGCCATCTGATCTTCAGTATAGAACGAAAGCAGTTGTTGATAAAGGTCTGCAACAGGCTGTTGGAAATATTCTTTGTGACCCGCCTCCAAGTTTCTGATCCATCCGTATAGAAGAACTGACTGACTTGACGTTTGTATTTAAAATCCGAATTTTGTTGTTGATGTTGAGTTGAGTGACGAAGATTTCCAGATTGGTTTCAGGTTGATGATGAATGTGTTTCTCGCCTTCTCGAGATGTTGTATAAATTATCTGTGGTACTTATTTCAACTTTTAACATTTAAAGACAATCAATTTTTCGTTTATTGATACAGCTGTCATGTCCTTTAGCAATATGTTATAACGATCTAACCACATTCAAAAGTTTAGGAGAGAATTAAGATTTAGCTGGTCACAGAGAAGTTGTTATGCTGGATTATTGAAACGGCAATTCAATATAGCTCTGTAAAATGATGTCTCAAGGTGGAAGGACGTAATGTCTAGTAAAGTACTCAGAATATTTACGTTACATTTCAACGCAGCTGTTTGTCTAACTTAAACGTGTCGAAATCAGGCAATGTTGTTAAGTAAGTGCCTATAGTATTGTTTTCACTGAAGTACCTGCTACCTAATTACATGCATTTTAAGAAACTTCTGCAGTTTTAGCAATGACAGCATAGTGACAGGAAGAAGATTCACTAAAGTATTACAATTTACTTGTATATGTACATCAGTGGCGGAGTATTTGTAAAGAAAAACACCTGCTCAAGTCTTAGTTAAGAGCTAACATATCGTCGGTGGCGTAGAAGCAGAATGCTCACTAGCCACTCAGGCGGCTCAAAATTCGGTCCCCAGCAGACGCACTCCAAAACCTCTCTTGGCTAGTAATAAGCCTGGCAAAGAGGAAAGAATGGGCGTAAGGCTAGCCATCCCACTTCGTGAAAATGAGACCACTGCTACTGAAAATTCAAAGCTCTAGCTTGTAGCCCTATGTTCCCCTGAGAAAGCAAAGGAATAAAAAAAAATAAAAAATAATAGTTTAAAAAAATTACAACTAGTCGCTTCAACTGGTTTTCGAAAGATATTCACATGAAAATTTTGTTTAAAAAAAAGCCTGTTCATGCATAACCGACGTAGCTGTACATTAATTCATTACAGAACATCTGAAAGCTTTTAAATCTTGCCAATCAGTAACAGACAAGTTAGGGACAGGAAAGTAAGAATTTGCTTAATTCGTGGAATTTGGCATTATATGATCGTTATGTATCCCATCGGAATGCGTACTAGTGAAATCCTCAAAAGGTAGGTCATACCGGTCTTTGGGAAATAGTTAGTTTGTTGTCAGTGTCTATAAATATGAAAACAATACCGACCTAATATCCGTTACTTCTTATTTGTGAGTTAACTGCTATTTTACCTGATATGAATATCCTTTTCAGAGTAAAAATTGCATAAATTAGTACAATTATTATGAATTCCAGTCTCATTGGGATGTAGAGTAATTTTAGCATATATTTTTGGTCAGTAGTAAAAATCAGTGTTCGGTGGGCTACATCGTGTCAAGGTGAAGTAGTCAGAAGTTAGATTTCACGGGTAAATGAATGATGAAAGGGCTGACCTCATTAGCCTAATGCCTTGGGTCTGATCCATGGCAGCGTCACGGGTGTACAATTCAGAAGAGTCCCAAACCAGAACGAAAAGGTTCTTAAGTACTCTGTGGTTTTTAGTGGTTCACTAACTGATATTGGTTCTTGACGAAATCTTCAGTGAAATTATGACGCTTATTGTCATGATAAAAGCAAGTAAAAGTTGTAAGAATTTTTTTTGAACTCCCCATTTTATTCTTTTACATTCAAAGTAAATTGTTGATAGTGTTCAATTATTTGAAAATGGAAACACTTCAAACAATCCGTTATTTTGATTGATTGGATAAATCAATCAATCAATCAGATATTCCTGAGGAGTTTGTGTATAACCTGTCGAGTTTGAATTTAAACCGCATTGAAATGGAAGCGCTTTCACTCGGATTTAACTTCCATATCCAGAATAACTTTGTCAAAAGAACCGATGTCGCAGCTCAATTCGAAAACCTTTTCTATCAGCTGAATGACCTCACCCCAGTTGATGAGGACAAAAAGAGCTGGTTCAAATTTAAGCTGGTTGACGTTGCAAATCAATACCTCATTACTCCAATGTCATATTCCAAAGTCCTTTCTGATGAGCATCAAAGAGCATTAAAAGCTCTCAAAAATAATGACAGAATTGTTATATTGCGACCTGACAAAGGCTCAGGAGTAGTGCTGATGGATAAAGAGGACTACATTGCAAAGATGAAAGCTGTGTTAAATGACCCGTTGAGATTCAAAGTTGACAACTGCCAGAAAGATAAGACTGATGCAGTCGAAAAACGTATCACAAACGCACTGAGAGATCTGCTAAAGAAGGAATTGATTGACAACACTACGTACAATGATTTGAAACCCCGAGGGTCCCGCTTGCCACACATGTATGGCGTTCCGAAGATACACGAAAAACAAGTCCCCCTGAGACCCATACTTTCAATGATCAACTCGCCCCAACATAAGGTGGCACGTTGGCTTGCAGAGAAGCTGGAACCTATTCGTCAACGGCTAGGCGTGCACACTATGAAGGACTCATTTCATTTCTCGGAAAGTGTGAGCCACATGAACGTTTTAAATAAGTTCATGGTGTCATTTGACGTAACCTCCTTATTCACAATGATTTCAATCAACGAAACTATTGAGATCATTTGTCAGCACTCTGATCTTCTTCCACTCCCAGAGTCGGAATTCAAACGCCTACTCCTTATGTGTACCACGGATGTGCAATTCCAATTTGACAACACTCTTTACCGTCAAATTGATGGTGTAGCTATGGGCAGTCCACTTAGCCCTGTTTTAGCAGATATATTCATGGCCAACCTTGAAAGAACAAAGTTGAAGCATGCAATCGACGAAACAAATTCCTACTGTCGATATGTTGATGACACATTTATAGTGTGCAACAATGAAAGTCATGCTTCACACTTACTCGGATTATTCAATGATGCACACAGAAATATTGAGTTTACTATGGAACATGAAAGTGACGGAAAGTTCCACTTCCTCGACATTGCCATGGAACGCCTAGAATGATGGTACCATATTATTCTGCACAAACCGCTGTTGTTCTTGCTTTATATATATGGGTTTAGATAAATAATGTAAGTTTTGTTGCATATCTTTTTTTGGTTACAGGTTTGATGGTGAGCTGACACCAGTTACTGAACCACTGTGAAGCCTTCGAGTGCTGGATGGCTGTTCGGCCTAGTTTGAAACTATTCATCAGTATACACCCACTGGGAATCTAACCCTAGACTTTCTAGTGAGTTCGAGGACCATTAAGCCACTGGAACCCTACACGCTGGCTCATTTTTTGCCAACTCGCGAAATATATATAGCTCAATCACCAGCCAACGTCATCTGCGAGTAACTGACCTCTTACACGATTGGGGGGCATCCGCTGGTCACTTCTAACTAGAGTAGAATTTGGACTGAGCAGTAGAAAATCACTCCATATTATATAAGTTTATCTGATACATAGCACACAGTAATACAATATTAATAAAACAGTTATGCCTTCGGGACAATTTATGGCTCATAATCGTACCGCACTGATTATAAATTATAAATCTGAATAATATGCAACTGGATAATTATGTTAATATAAAAAAATAAACTCAAAAGGATGGAAAGTGACAATTATACAGTGCTATGCACCGACAAACGATGCAGACGCCGAAAAGAAAGAAGAGTTCTACAGACAACTACAGGCAACAATAGACAATACTTCAGTCGGTGACATTAAAATACTAATGGGAGACATGAACGCCAAACTGGGATCAGACAACATAGGAAGGGAACTCATCATGGGTAGAGAAGCTCTCGGAGAAATGAATGAAAACAGAGAACTCTTCGCCGACTTCTGCACCTTCAATGAGCTAGTGATTGGTGGCAGCATATACAAACACAAGGATATCCACAAGACTACATGGGTGTCACCAGATGGGCGAAGCAAAAACCAAATTGACTTCATCTCAATGTTGCTCAAGGAAGTGGAGGCGCAGCTTACTGGACACAAAAGTAAGGAGAGGTGCAGACGTTGGCTTAGACCACTATCTCGTACAAGGAACACTCCAAATCAAATTAAAATCTTTCAAAGAAACAGCAGCTGCATACAGACCACAAGCCAAGTTCAAAACTCAAAAACTGAAGGACCAGGACACAAAGGACATCTTCACTGCAAGCATAAATGACAAAGCCGAGACACAAATCAACACTAGCGAAGAGGTCAGCTTTGAAAAGCACTG
>OX235271.1:33028515-33089111 GCA_944472155.2 Trichobilharzia szidati | reverse complement strand
GTATCGTCCTTACTCAACAAAATTGCGTTCACAAACTATTTCATCAGAATATTGGTTGGACTATATCATGAATTACTAGACCCTGGAACCATTGAATAAATGATGAGATAACTACTCTATAAAATCGACGACTACTGTTTAATGCCTTGAAAAAAATAAGAAGGGATACTGATGAATACTTCCAGATTAGAATAAATTCGTTATCAGGTTCTGCATTTATACGACCATAATCATTACAGAAATGTGGTTATTATCAACATCAGAGTTTGAAATTATATCGAATCACTAATAGCAACAAATGGATTACATTTGAAAAGCATCAGTAGGAGAGAGAGAGATCATATGCATTAACATAAAACAGTAGACTGATTGAACATCAGATAAATTAAGTGAAGTAACACACAGAGTTAATGAATTTATAGGCTCGACAGCAGGCCAGAATGAATTCCAGTGACATCTTCTGTTTGGAGTATTCGGTGTCTAGAGGCCTTTGATAACTTATTCGATATCCGGTAGATCATAGAGAAAGACTCTTCATCCGGTGTCTTTGTGGCCAGTTTCAACGAGGTCATCAACACCTTTACTTAGCCGCACCACTGTAGGCGTTCCTGAACACGAAACATTAAGTTCTTAATGTGCAACGACCAATGTAACCGTCTGCATAGAAGCAGTAGTATTGATAGATGCAACACAAAACTGAATATCAGATAATTTAAGGGAAATAACGCATGAAGAAGAATCTCAAACTAAAATCGCCTTAGACTCTTGCATACTAGGAACTTCATTTTTCCTCCTCTTGAACACCTACAGAAGTAGGGTTAAATAAAGATGCTGTTAAAAGCATCAACATTTGTACATTAGATCACCTCGTCTAAACATGCCACAAAGCTACCTGTCGAAGGAGGGTCTTTCTCTATGATCTATCGGATATCGAATAAGTTATCTAGGGACCTATAGACACCGAATACTCCAAACAGAAGATGCCACTGAAATTCATTCTGAATGCATAAGAAAAAGTTCCACTCACTACTGCTACGCTGGCCTGCTGTCCAGCCTATAAATTCATTAACTCTGTGTGTTACTTCGCTTAATTTATCTGATGTTCAATCAGTCTACTGTTTTATATTAATCCACATGATCTCTGTCTCTCTATATCTCTCTGACTGATGCTCTTCAAATGTAATCCATTTGTTGATAATAGTGATTCGATATAATTTCAAACTCTGATGTTGATAATAACCACATTTCTGTAATGATTATGGTCGTATAAATGCAGAACCTGATTACGAATTTATTCTAATCTGGAAGTATTCATCAGTATCCATTCTTATTTTTTTCAAGGCAATAAACAGCAGTCGTCAACTTTATAGAGTAGTTATCTCATCATTTAGTCCATGGTTCCAGGGTCCAGTAATTCATGATATAGTCCAACCAATATTCTGATGAAATAGTTTTCCAACGTTACAGTCTACTTTCGAGCCAATCAAAATTATTATTAATCTGATGTTTGGTTAATTCAAGCAACTTATATTAGAATCACAGTGACTGAGGTATCCATCCCACTGTCCACACATAGTGTAAATCAGACACAATACTGTCTCCATTAAGCGCAGGTGAAAAAGACAAATCATTAGTTTTTTAAATAATGCCTCCATTCTATAAATGAGTTGTGTACAGTACAGATTTAAATAACTTTGTTGCACTTCCTTTAAATGTTTCACTTTTGTATAATTCTTCGTTTCTATAGCGACCACGTTGTTTTAACTGCTGTCGAGCCTATGAATTCATTAACTCTGTGTGTTACTTCACTTAATTTATCTGATATTCAATCAGTCTACTGTTTTATATTAATGCATGTGATCTCTTTCTCTCTCCTACTGATGCTTTTCAAATATAATCTATTTGTTGATAATAGTGATTCGATATAATTTCAAACTCTGATGTTGATAATAACAATATTTCTGTAATGATTATGGTTGTATACATGTAGAACGTGATGACGAGTTTATGGGAGAGAATATTCTTTGTTCAATAATCAGTTGTTTTTTTTAAATTTTAATGTGTATCTTCAAATAATATTCTTTCCCATTTCTTCTTTGTATTCTGCATTTACTCTATCACAGTAGTTAAATAACAACTGCTGTTTTCATCAAAATAAAATTGAATCATTGGCATCAAAAAAAAATACAATGCATATGTAATGAAAATATGCACGAATATAGCATAATAAATTGACCGCCAGATATATCAAAGTCAATGGTGGTTATTCAGGACAGTG
Source organism: Trichobilharzia szidati (assembly GCA_944472155.2). Taxonomy (NCBI): domain Eukaryota; kingdom Metazoa; phylum Platyhelminthes; class Trematoda; order Strigeidida; family Schistosomatidae; genus Trichobilharzia; species Trichobilharzia szidati. Next base: position 33,086,833 of record OX235271.1, on the reverse strand, counting down.
AATATATGCATATTAGTCACTGTGTGTGTGATTTATATTCAAACTGAATTTTATTCGATCTGATTTCAAAAACTTTTATACGAATGAATGCTAAGATCAAAAGTTTTTTTAAAAAACGAGAGAAAAAAAAGATAGCCAGTTAGGAGATGAATTCACTTGGATGTCTGGTGTTCGTAGATTATTGTAATATATGCATGCATAATAGAGTTTTGTTCTGTAATCAGGTAACAAATCTACCTCTAAGAGGTATCGATTTTACTGACTTGATGTTATCACAAAACAGAACATCAGTGTTGTTAATTACACTTATTTACTTTAACTAATATGAACATCCGATTGTAGAAAATGAAAAAAAAAAAATTCATGGGAAAGAATATTCTTTATTCACTGATCATTGTTTTTTAAGGGTTATAATGAGCTCCAGTAAACGCCTAAATCATTATTCTACACATCTAACCCTGAACAATGAAGTGGGCTTTTTAAGATGGTTTCGGGTACATCCTAAGCTGTGATTATAGTTTACTAGAATTTGATGACGAACTAATCAAGAACCCGGTGAACGATGAATATATCGATGAAAATGGAAATAGATTCCACATACGCTGAAGAGACGTAGCGCACCCAGTCATCGGTTGAGTGGACGTGTGTCTAAGAGTGATTTGGCGGAGATGGCGTAAGGAGGGGATGACAACAAACGTTCAAATGTGGAGCCAATTTTAAAGGACTGAAGAGAACAGTATGAAATGGATATATGATGATAAAGGCTTATAATGGGAATAATAAAAACAAAAAAATGCCGTGTGAATGAGAAGGGGAAATGTTAAATAAACCATGGTGTTGTATTTATTATTATTATTGTTTCCTTTAATTCCTAGAGGAACATAGAGCTTCAGCCTTGCGTCTCCATTGCATCCGGTTCTCTGCTAGCGTCTTCACTTGGCTCCATGTCTGCCCACATGCTTTCATCTCCTATTCACATGACCTCCTCCAAGTCACCCTTGCACTGACGACCAACTCGCCGCTTCCCTCTCGGGTTCCACTCGAGCGATGGCTTGTCTAGTGATGTTACTTGATGGTTTCCTCAGAGTATGGCCAATCCACCTCCATTTCTTCCTGCAGGTTTGTTGCACAATCGGTCCCTACTGGGTTGGTTCGCTCCCAGAGATCCCTGTTGCTCATCTTTTCTGGCCATCTGATCTAGAGTATTGAGCGAAGATAGCTGTTGATGAATGTCTGCAGTTTGTTGGAAGTGACGCGCCAAGTCTCTGATCCATATAGTAGCACTGACTTCACATTGGAGTTAAAAATCCGCATCTTGCTTTTCATTCTGAGTGCTGTTGACCTCCACACAGACTTGAGAGTATTGAAGGCTTGCCTCACTTTCCTGACCCTCACTTTGATGAAACCCTCATCAGTTCCATTCGCCTGCAGTTAAAATGATGCTTCCCAGGTGGGTAGGTAGGTGTAGGAGGTTGCTTCTCTTAGATTTCTCCCATTTATGCTGGCTGATTGTTCTCTATTGTTTTTGCTGTGGCTGTTGCTGTTGGTCAGCAATCTTCATCACCTCTGTTTTCTCTATGTTCACCTGAACTCCTGCTTTCTTTGCTTCTTTTGCCAACATGTTGCTTTTCACTTGTATATATTCAAATTTGTGGGAAATCAGACGCATATATGTCATCGGCGAAGCCCAGATCCTCCAAGTTCTTGTGTGGATCCATTTTATACCTGTCTCCTTGCTGCCTTCTGCTTGTGGCATTATCCAGTCTACCTCACACGGGAAGATCGTTGGAGATAGTTGGCGGTCAGTTGTCTTACTCCCATCTTCGCATCGAAGGATTCGCTGAATTTCCTGTTGTGGACTGCTTGGCATGCAGCATTGTCGTACAACTGTTGGATTAGATGTATAATCGTTGGCGGCACCTCGATTGACGTTGTTGAAGGCCTATTCAAATTCGATGAAGTTGAGATAGAGAGGTGACTACCATTCCAAGCTCTGTTCAGTGATGGCCCGCAGTGTTGCGATTCGATAAATGCATGACTTGTTCCTCCTGAATCCAGCCTGTTCCGGTCGAAGTTTTTCATCCAGGGCCTGTTTGATTCTCTCCAGGATGATACGGCTTAGTATTTTGCTTGGGATGGACAAAAGCATAATGCCGCGCCAGATCTTGCACTGACTTAAGTCTCCTTTCTTTGACAGTTTGAATACGTGACCTTTCTTCCAATCCGCAGGTACCTTGCCCTCTTTCCACATCTTATCCAGTAGAGGTGTCACCAAGTCCGCTGATGTCTTGAGGTCCACTTTCAAGGCTTTTGCTTGGATTCCGTCTGGTCCTGCTGATTTTTGGTGTTTAGCATCTATTTTGCCCACGGGATTTTTGTTTTCGTCGGAGGGTTGATGTCCACTGGTAGTTCTGCTTCCGCTGTTGTTATTATTGGACAAATTGTAGATGGCAGTCGATTTAGAATTCTTTCGAAGTGTCCAATCCAGTGTTTCCTTTGCCCCACCTCTTTGGTGAGTGACTTTCCATTGTCATCCTTTACTGGTTTAATTTGTGTTGAATTATTCCCTGATAGGAACCTAGTTGTTTGGTAGAGTGTTGTGAGGTCTCCTTTGCCTGCAGCTTGTTCTGCCTCACTTGCCATAGCTTCATAATATTTTCCTTTGTCTTCCCTGACACTTTCCTCCACTCTTTTGTTCAGTGTATTGTAGCTTGCATTCAAATCCTGTTTTTGTTGCTCACTGGTGCACTGGAGAATCTTTTGTTTCACCATCCCTCTCTCTTCTATCAGTCTCCAAGTGTCCGTAGTGAGCCATTGTTTGTCCTGTCTCTTCTTTCTGCCTAGAACTTCCATGCAGGTTTGACTACACACTGTTTTCAAGTTGTTCCAGTGCTTTTCGACGCTGACCTCTTCGCTAGTGTTGATTTGTGTCTCGGCTTTTTCCTTTATGCTTGCAGTGAAGATGTCTCTTCTGCCCTAATCCTTCAGTTTTTGAGTGTTGAACTTGGCTTGTGGTCTGTCTACAGCTCCTACTGCCTTGAAAGCTTTTAATTTGATTTGGATTGTCCCTTGCACGAGGTAGTGGTTTTAGCCGACGTCTGCTCCTCTTTTTACTTTCGTGTCCAGTAGGCTACGCCTCCACTTCCTTGAGATTGAGATGAAGTCAATTTGGTTTTTGGTTCGCCCATCTGGTGACATCCATGTAGCCTTGTGGATATCCTTGTGCTTGTATATGCAGTATTATGCAGTATGTATTACTGTGTGCTATGTATCAGATAAACTTATCTAATATGGAGTGATTTTCTACTGCTCTGTCCAAATTCTACTCTAGTGAGAAGTGACCAGCGGATGCCAACCCATCGTGTAAGAGGTCACTTACTCGCAGATGACGTTGGCTGGTGATTGAGCTATATGTACTTCACGAGTTGGCAGAAAATGAGCCAGTGGATAGGGTTTCAGTGGCTTAATAGTCCTCAAACTCACCGGAAAGTCTTGGGTTAGATTCCCAGTGGGTGTATACTGATGAATAGTCTCAAACTAGGCCGAACAGCCATCCAGTACTCCGAGGTTTCACAGTGGTTCTGTAACTGGTGTCAGCTCATGATACAACAAAACTTACATTATTTATCTAACCCCATTTCTCCAATCAATCAAAATAACGGATTGTTTGAAATGTTTCCATTTTCAAACAGTTGAACACTATTAACAATTAACTTTGAATGCATAAGAATAAAATGGAGAGTTTAAAAAATTCTTACAACTTTTACTTGCTTTTATCATGACAATAAGCGTCATAATTTCACTGCAGATTTCGTCAAGAACCAACATCAGTTAGAGAATCACTGAAAACCACAGAGTACTTAAGAACCTTTTCGTTCTGGTTTGGGAATCTTCTAAAGAGCACACTCGTGACGCTGCCATGGATCAGACCTAAGGCATTAGAATGATGAGATCAGCCCTTTCATCATTCATTGATCCGTGAAATCTAACTTCTGTCTACTTCACCTTGACACGATGTAGCCCGCCGACCACTAACTACTAAAATTACTCTACATCCCTATGAGGCTGGAATTCATAATAATTGTACCAATTTATGCAATTTTTACTCTAAAAAGGATATTCATATCAGATAAAATTGCACTTAACTCACAAATAAGAAGTAACGGATATTAGGTCGGTATTGTTTTCATATTTATAGACACTGACAACAAACTAACTATTTGCCCAAAGACCGGTATGACCTACCTTTTGAGGATTTCACTAGTACACATTCCGATGGGATACATAACGATCATATAGTGCCAAATTTCACGAATTAAGCATATTCGCACTTTCCTGTCCCAAGCTTGTCTGTTACTGATTGGCAAGATTTAAAGGCTTTAAGATGTTCTGTAATGAAGTAATGTACAGCTTCGTCGGTTACACATAAACAGGCTTCTTTTTAAACAAAATTTTCATGTGAATATCTTTCGAAAACCAGTTAAAGTGACTAGTTATTATTTTTTTTATTTTATTTTATTCCTTTGCGTTCCCCGGGGGAACATAGGGCTACAAGCTAGAGCTTTGAATTTTCAGTAGCAGTGGTCTCATTTTTACGAAGTGGGATGGCTAGCTTTACGCAAATTCTTTCCTCTTTACAGGATTTTCATCATGAGCAGACATTTGTTAGAGAACCATTGGAAAACCTGGGAGTACTGGACAGCTGTTTCGTCAGCCTAGTTTGGGACTCTTCATCAGTACGCACACACCGGGATTCGAACCCAGGACCTTCTGGTTACAAGGCTAGCGAGCTCGAAGACCATTAAGCCACTGGGACCCGATCCAATGGCCCATGAATTCTAACTTCTGCCAATTCACGACATAGCGCGACCGCTAGCCAATGTCTTCGGCGAGTATTTGTCCCCACACCCGACCTGCTGCACCCTACTGGTCACGACTTCTTACCAGAACCCCAGGTAACTACCTACCTGGATAGGGCAAGTCGCTAGTGAGCATCTCATTGGTATTCAAATGCTACCAGGCTTATTACTAGCTAAGAGAGGTTTGGGAGTGCGTCTGCTGGGGATCAAATTGCGAGCCGCCTGAGTGACTGATGAGCATTCTGCTTCTACGCCACCGACGATATGTTAGCTCTTAACTAAGACTTGAGCAGGTGTTTTTCTCTACAAATACTCCGCCACTGATGTACATATACAAGTAAATTGTAATACTTTAGTCAATCTTCTTCCTGTCGCTATGCTGTCATTGCTAAAACTGCAGAAGTTTCTTAAAATGCATGTAATTAGGTAGCAGGTACTTCAGTGAAAACAATACTATATAGGCACTTACTTAACATTGCCTGATTTCGACACGTTTAAGTTGGACAAACAGTTGCGTTGAAATATAACGTTAATATTCTGAGTACTTTACTAGACATTACGTCCTTCCACCTTCAGACATCATTTTACAGGGCTATACTGAATAATCAAACATAACAACTTCTCTGTGACCAGCTAAATCCTAATTCTCTCCTAAACTTTTGAATGTGGTTAGATCGTTATAGCTTATCGCTAAAGGACATAACAGCTGTGTCAATAAACGAAAAATTGATTGTCTATAAATGTTAAAAGTTGAAATAAGTACCACAGATAATTTATACAACATCTCGAGAAGGCGAGAAACACATTCATCAACCTGAAACCAATCTGGGAATCTTCGTCACTCAGCATCAACAACAAAATTCGGATTTTCAATACAAACGTCAAGTCAGTCACTTCTTCTATACGGATCAGAAACTTGGCCAGTGTGTCACAAAGAATATTTACAACAGCCTGTTGCAGACCTTTATCAACAACTGTCTTCGTTCGATACTGAAGATCAGATGGCCGGAAAGAATCATAAACAAGAAACTATGGGAACAAACAAAACAAGAACCATTCGCTCAACAAATATGCAGGAGAAAGTGGAGATGGATTGGACACTCGCTGAGGAGGCCGTTAGGTGACATCGCGCGTCAGGCCAGTGGTCGAGTGGAACCCGAAAGGGAATCGGCGAGTGGGACGTCCAAGGGTGACATGGAGGAGATCGTGTGATGAGGAACTGAAACAGTATGGATTAACATGGATGCAAGTGAAAAATACAGCAGAAGACAGAAGCAAGTGGAGGCGTGCAGTTGAAGCCCTATGTTCCACTAGGAAACCAAGGGAACTATAATAATAATAATATAATAACAGACATTCAAATTGCCTATATATTATCATTCCGCGAAATCCCTTCAATTTATGGTCCTTTATAAGCGATCCAGCATAAAAACCAAAAATCTTCTGTCAAATACATTCTTTAGGATTGATTCAAGTGTCAGTATTAAGAACACAATCTTCAAAATATTTATTATCAAGCTGTACAAGCGTCGGTAGCACAGCGGTTAGGACGCTCGCCGACCATCCTTGTGGTCCGGAGTTCGATCCCCGGCCGACGCACACCCGATATCTATGGTCGGCCTGCTAAATTTGGGCTACCAATATCACATGCTGAAAATTCCATACTTGTATCAAAAAAACTGTGTGGAGTCAAGCTATTATAAAAAAATTTTAAAAAATTAAATATATGTATATGCTTTTTAAATTTGGAAATTATATCTGGTGAGGAAATTTGAAACAAAGGTGTGAATACATGAAATAATAACAGTAGTATGAGAAGCAATTAAAATATTCGTGATTATGACCATAATTAAATATCAAGTATCAAATGGAAAAAACAAATTTATGTCATATATAGAACAATTCATAGGATATATAGATGTTGGAAAGGGGTGTAAAATAATACGATAAGTAGACAAATATAAAATGACACGTAGCATAGCGTTAAATTTGATAAGATGGAATTCGATATTGTAAAAACAATTTTGATTTAGAATGGCAAATAGGACAAGTGGAAACAGTTCAAGGTGAGAATAGTAATAGGTATAATAGTAATCGTAGTAATGAAGGAAAGATATATGGATCAACCAAATAAACGAAATAAAAACAAAAAATATACCAATAATTGTTTATCCCTCTATGACTAATGCAGAAATAGGGATTGTACATACTTCTTTTGTACATAAAATGTCTGGCTTGAATTCATGAATGCCCAAGACCCCTACTGAAAGCTTTTAGAAGGAAGAAAACTCGGCAGGTTAGCATGAATTGAATAGGTGATCTTAAAATCACGGTCAGGGTTGGTAGAGTGATAGAAGTCAACCAAATTTTCTAGAATAGAGCTTCGCACATCCTTCCTTTCTCCCTTGTATTGGAATATGTTCCCGTATCCGTGTTTCTGGGGAGCCTACTCTGGCTGCGGCCAATGTACGTTGTTCTACAACAGCAGGTGAAATGAGAGATGAACGTGGAGTCTCAATGAACCATAGACTATTGACATTATTTATTTATGTATTTGCCAATGGTATAGTGATTGTATGATGGGGCAGCTAGGCTAGGGTAATTAGAATTGTAAATGTAGATTTTCAAGTATTTCTCATAAGAGTCTAGAATTTCATCAACATTTAAAACCTAAATAAAACAAAGTGATCTGATGCTCATTAGTGACTGACTACTACAGAACGAAGTTTCCTGAAATTGCCTAGTGAGCTGTCATGACCAGTGGGATCCACGAGGCAGGGTGTGAGAATAAATATTCGCCTCTGAGTCTGGCTGGAGTTCGCTCTAAAATCGCGAACTGACTGGTCTTACATTACTAACAAGTGGGTGAACAGTCAATCAGCTTGGTCTCGTAACCTTTAGGTCCCTTGATTCCATCGCTGACGAATTCGTCGGTGTGGACTGCTGAAAGGTTCTAAACTAGAAGTAAATAACCATCCAGTTATTCAATGCTTCTCTAATTGATATCAGTCCAAGGTTAGACTTGAAACAAATCAACTCCCTACAAATGAACTCTCGAAAATAAAAATTCTTTCAACGCAATAAATAAAAAAACAAGTTCAAACTTCCTGAAGTTAAAGAAGTTAAAATTTGACAGCCTCACCAACCAAACCCACTTGTGACTTTCAGCCACTTTTCAGAAATAAGAGCCAATAAAGACTGCTAAATTACTCAGAAGGGCTACTAAAGATCATATTTTTCTGAAATCCATTCTCTTGTCCTTCTATGACTACTCCATTTGTGTATGTTGAAATAATTCCAATTAATCCATTATTCATATAGTAATAAATCAATCCAGTAACTGATTTTTGGAAGATGGATCGATTGACTTGGTTGTCGAAGCTCAAGTTCTGTGTAGCTGCTGAAATTCACCAAAACTTTAGGTATTAACTACTACAAATCTGAATTAAGTGTTGGTTTCTTTTCATCCTTTTTTGGTTACTTCACCATATTCCATATTAGTTTATTTATTAGATATATCACACAGTGAAACAGTATTATTTACTGGATGACAATGTTTCGAACACAATTTATTGTTCATAATCATATCAATTGTAATCACACGACTTTGACACTTGAGTTTTATAGTTTTCTTTGTTCTCTCCTATTTGTCGTGGGGGTAGTAGAATTTCCCAGATATCTGGGACAGGTGATGAATCATTCCTATTATATGTATTTGCAGTTGATTCGATAAACAAAGCTTATGTTATCAAACTCTCCCTATACTTTGTGACATTAGATTTTAAAACTGTCGTCTTATCCCATCCTATTGTATGGTTGTGTGTAATTCCATGTAGTGATATAGCTGAACTATTCTCTAGATTTCTTATCTTATCTGGATCATCCAATCTAGATTTTGCCAAGCTTTTAAGTTCAGCTAGTCTGGCTGCCCCTGTTCTACCAGTTTGACCTATGTATTTGACGTGACAATCATCTCAGGGCATAAGATAAACTAAATTGTTTTGTTTTAAAGGCTCTACAGGATTCTTTAACTGACAAAGCTTGTTTCTAATTGAGTTTGTGGGTTTGAATGCCATTTTTATCCCTGCCTTGTTAAGAATTCTGCGTAAGGCTTCCGAGGTTCCTTCCTTGTATGGAATTACTACTGATGATTTAGATTCCTTATTATTGGTGTCGTCATTAATATTATTATTATTATCACTATTATTATTATTATCATTATTATTGTTATTATCACTATCGCTACTATCATTATTTATTTTATTTTTACATTTCCTTACATATTTCCTGACTAATTTATCAGGTTAATTATTAAGTTTCAAGGCTTCTTTTATGTGTGTCAGTTCCTGTTTTAGATTTTCCTTGGTACTACTTAGTTTTTGTGCTCTGTCATTTAAACATTTCACCAATCCTATTTTTACTGACATAGGATGGGATGATCGGAAGTCCAAATATCTGTTTGAATGTGTGGGTTTCCTGTAAACACTAGTGTTTAACTTCCCATCTTCTTTCCTCTTTATGTTGCAATCTAACATTGGGAGCTCCCCTTCCTGATTTTCCAATTCATAAGTGAATTGAATTGCTGCAACCGTCGAGTTGATGTGTTCGAAAAACCTATCCATATCTTGTGTTCTAATTACAGTGAATGTGTATATTATTGTTCTGACATCCACATATCATATGTTGCCTTGTTCTCTATTATTTGTCTTTATTCCTATTTAATCTCTAGTTTCAATACTTCTCTTTGTGGTTGTGTGGTGACATTGATAATGTGTTGTTATACGACCGTGATTTTGTTTGAGTGAGTCAAGGTCATTGTGACCCTAGGTTGTCTGCGCGAATTGTTTAATGTGTGATGCCTTCTGATAAAGTCTTGATGCCGCCTTGTTGAGAATATTCATCTTGATTCTCAGGTACTTCTTACAGTTATTTATGGTTGAATAATTCTGGTGTATGCTACTTGTTTCGTACTTCAGGATCTGTATCGCTGCCTAACAGAATTGCTGAAGTAATTTTGAGTTTTGGCACTTCATTAATGTTAAATAAGACCAGATTTTATCGCAAATATCCGTCTTCTTACCTATCGTTGGGACATTTTTTGTACCACGCATAACTCAAGGATGTTCTAGGCAGCTATACAGTAAGACGCAACGATCGGTTTCCTGCGTTGAAACCATAAAACATGGATTTCCGTCATCATAATAATAATATATATATATATATGCAACTGTAAATTTCTATAACGCCTATATTATGATTATAACCCATCTACGGTCCAATAATTTATCAATTTAGTAAATTAATCAATATGTTAAACTTACAGTTGACAAGATGCTTATTCAATAAGGTTTATAAAAGGATAATTAGAGCATGAAGAAAAACACAAGCTTCATTTAAGTATGATTGGAGAGTCGATTAAAACGAACTTTCTTCTCAGCAGGCTAGAACTAATCCATAAGAACAGAACATATAGTTATACTGTGAACAAAATGCTCATTTTGAGTAGCATTATTCATCACGAAATCAATGACTCGTTAACAATTTTGTGTGAAATTTTCAACTCTGTTTTATTCTTCTTCAGGAGACTTCCTGTATTTGTTATTTTATTTTTTTATATTTTATTATAGCTTGCTTCCACACAGTATTTCGGTACAAGTATGAAATTTTCAGCGTGTGATATCGGTAGCCTAAATTTAGCAGGCCACCCATAGATATCGCGTGTGCGTCGGCGGGAGATCGAAACTTGGACCATGTGCATGGTCGGCGAGAGTCCTAACCGCTGTGCCACCAACACACAGTGGAGCATACATTTTGCATTTTCCAACTATTCAAAACCCTTCAAGAAAATTAAGCTGAACATCGATGACAACAACTGATTACGATCAAATAGCATTTCCTCCGAAAAACACTAATCTATAGTTAAGTGTTTGTTGGATGAAAACGAAATCTAATTAAATCTCTTGCCACTCGAATCCGATTCGTTTGTAGTCCCAACGCTCTAGAGTCAGAACTATATCATCTGAAACAAATCATCATCCACATTGCATACCCATCGAGATCCACTGACATAAGAATAAAAGGTTTCTCAACCCTCTCATGTGAAGATAGGTTAAGTCGACTGGGTTTATTTCCACTGTCATACAGACGACTTAGGGGTGACCTAATACTAGCATACCGTATCCTAAGAAATGATTTTGGAGCAAATTTATCTAATTTATTTCTTCCTTCTAGCACCAACCAATTGCAAGGACATCACCTCAAGGTTCAAAAACCACGGTCGAATCGTCTGCGTTTGGAGATCCGTTTTTCGCATCGGATTGTGAACCATTGGAACTCCCTACCGGAACACGTCGTATCAGCGCCATCCGTTGATTCATTCAAGGCGAGATTGGACCTCCTGTGTGTAACAAATCGAAAGGATTAACACAGGCATATAGCCTACTATCCTAAATAAATTGTAAACTGTAAACTGTATGAAACTAAAATTTCAGCACAAAACAAACATTACATGTCCCAAACTGAAACCTTTATTGAATCTGGATTTCAAAAAAGACTTAACCTGCAATATCCTGAAGAGAAATATTTCATCATCTTTCAAAAGAGCATTCTGCGTACCAGTGCTATGAGTAGTGTTCTTCAGTTGTCCATTAGTCTGTAGAAGTCTCTTTTCATCTCAACAAACACCTCCTCCTTCAAAGTAATCTAAGTGAAGAACAACCTCCTAAAGGCAATAAACGTTTGTCTCTTTCATATCAGTGAAGCTATAGCCATTCAGGTAGAGAAACCAGAGCTGTGCATGCAAAAGAAAATTATTCAACCAATTCAGCTATTACGGTACCAACCTTAACGACTTGATTTTTGTTTGTTTGTTTGTCTCTCAAACTCCTTATAACCCGTATATTTCTCAAAAATCCTTACATAATTCCATTTATTCCTTCATTTCTATGTGCACCTTGATTACAACTCATTCATTAAATCACTCATCTTATGAAGTAACTCTAATCCACTCACTTACTCATCTGCTTTTATTCATTGAATAATATAAGCAAAAATGATTGTGATTACTCATCACTTCTATTCCCTAGTTAGCCAAACAACTGAGAAGATATGGCATCGAAGTGCTATGAATCTGCGATAGCAGATGGGATGGATGTGGACTGTTAAAACCATCAACTGGAGAATCAGTCACCTATTCCGGTCAGGTCACCAAGGTGAGAACTACGAGCATTCTGAGGCAGTGGGTGGCTATCATGAAATCACCATAGGCAGAAAAAAGACCTAATGAATTGAGAACCAATTTCATCCCACAGGATTATAACACCAAGATTCAACTCAAAAGGAAGGAAGGTTACAATTATCCGATGCTTCACTAAATTTTGAAAACAACGTGGAGCAAGATGAGAAGGAAGATTTCTGTAGACAACTACAAACAGTAATGGACAAAATCCCCGATGGCGACATCAAAATCACTATTGGCAATATGAATATCAGCCGGAATGCGAGCAGATAATACAGGAAGAGAACTCGTCATTAGTCGAGAGGCTCTTGCTGGGCGAAATGAATTAGAACAGAGAACTCTTCGAAAACTTCTGCGCTTTCAATGATTTAGTGGTCAGAGGGAGCGTGTAAAAGCACAAGGTTAGTGACATTGATTTTGCCTGATGGACACACCACAAACCAGATAAACTTCATCTCAATACTGCTCAGTGAAGTGGAGACGTAAATTGTTGGACACGAATTTGAGAATTGGAGTAGATGTGGGTTCAAACCATTATCCAGTTCAAAGAATCTTCAAGTTGAAGCTGAAATCCCCAAAAACAAATAGGCAACTGTAATTCAACTCCAACATTCAGAAACTGAAGGACAAAACTACAAGGCATGCCTTCATTACAGATCAGATCAGAGCAAAGTCGGATACACTACAATGTAGATATAATAGAGAAGATTTGTAGCTCAGGTGGATGATTTTGGTGTGGTTGTGTTCTCACAGAGGAGATCTGTTTGTGTGGAAGAACATTAGAACTAACTCTCTGAAGGTGATGTTCAAGTAAACGTGTACAACTGTCCTACGAAAAAAGAACAGACATGACAAGGAATGGCTCTCAACGCACATCCACCTGAAAGCTAATACAAGAGAATAGAGGAGGATGGTGAATGAGAAGATGACTCAATGCAGAGATGAACAGCAGAAGGAGAAACTGAGTTCAATGTGCACTGCACTGAATAAAGAAAGAGGTGAAGAAGAGTGCTAGAAAAGATAAATGGCAATTTTACGACACACTGACCGGCAATTGAAGCAGAACAAGCAGACTGGTCGCAGGTAAAGCAGACCTCAAAACACCATATCAGATAATCAGGCTGCTCGCTATTCAAGAAGAAATCAACACAGATGAAACCAATGAAAGCTATTCAAGGAAACCTAATTACCAATCAGGAGAAACAAGTAAAACAATGGGCCGATCACTTCAAAGCATTCTTCAATCAACCATCATCTGCAAATCACCCACAAATACCATCACCAACAACAACAGCATGTACAAATCTGCCTCCCAGCGAACAACATCGTTTTATCCTAGACAGAAAGACAAAAGACGCACTGGATACACAACTCCGACCACCAAACCGAACAAGCTGGATTCATGAAAGGCAAATCATGTGCGGATCAAATCGCTACTATACGCATTACCATCGAACACAGCCTAGAATAGAATGTCAATCAAGCCTCTATCTCAATTTCATCGATTTTCGAAAGGCCTTCGACAGACAGCGTTGATTGAGAAGTAATTTGGAAACTACTTCAATACTATGGAGTGGAGTGGCCAAATATTTATCAGCCTGACTCAACCACAGTTATATGACAATGCCGCGTGTCAAGTGCTCTTCGACGGAAAACTAAGCTAGGCTTTCGGAGTGAATACACAAGTAAAACAGGGCTGCCTATCATCACTGATGATTTTCCTGATTCTTGTGGACTGTATTTTGAGGCGGTAAACCTTGTGTGGGGAATTGGGAAAACAGGAATACGTTGAACTTACAAGAAGATTCCAGAAGATCTGAAACTCACAAACGACTTATGTCTAATGTATCGTAAGTTTGAAGACTCCTACATGAAAACCAACAAGTTGAATGGAGAGGCTGGCAGCGAATACGGGATTTCAAGTGAACATAGAGAAGATGGGGGTGCTGAATACACCTAACCAACCACCAATAACGACAAGTACTAGTCATTATCGACTGAAGAAGAAGACAATTCATTTGGTAACTTGTGTTTATACATGATTGATTTATCAGCTTCTCATCATAGAATTATGTTTCAGAAAATTAGGGATATACTGTAAAACTTACCGATTTTTTTTCTTTTATGCTTTGTTCCGTAAAGCCTGCTTCAGCTATGCCTAGATGTCTTGATCTTACTCCCTTTGAGAGATTTAATCCTATCTTATTTAGGACTTCGAAGGATTTTGTAAATAATGAAAGCATTATCGATGTATCTCTAACAAAGAAGAAGGTCACTTCTTGTTGGCGATAAGATATTGTTTTCTAGATCAGCCGTAAAATAGTCGGCTAGGCAGGTTTCTAAAGGAGAAGCCATTTTTATCAAAACAGTAAATTAAAACAGTCTATTTGAAATGGTGTGGATCACCATATGAGATTGTAACTAAATGATTTGTCTGATTAATTAGATTCTCAAAATACACCTTCATGTTCGGCCCGTTAACTTTTGACTTTAATTCACAGAATTTGATGACACAGATACATTAGAATAATAAAACGCATATTTTTATCTGTGAACGGAGGAAAAACTATTTCTTCGGCAGCAGGCTTTAGAATTTGATTTAGCTTTATAATGACATCACCACTTTTCATATTTCTAGCTATCTATGGCAGCATGATTTTCGAATAATGTTCGTTCATCAACGGAAAATTTATTCTTTCTAGAATCAGGAAATTTTTTTGAAATTTTCCTGAAAAAATAAATTCACTATCAAGGAAACTGTTTGAAATGTTATATTTGTGCTAAGGTCAATTTCGGGTGAGACAGAAGAAGTCCTTTTGATAATTTATATAAATGGATACGTATGCTTATATATGTATGCATAATTTATTACCTCAATATTTTATTATTTGTTATTCTTTTCGGTTCCGAGTGGAACACGGGACTTGAACAAAACATTTCCACTTTGTTCTATTTTCTCCTGTCCTCTTCAGCTGGGTCCACGATTGCCCATAATCTCTCATCTCCTCTTCTCACAACCTCCTCCATATCACCCTAGGATGTCCCATTCACCTCTTCCCATTCAGATTCCACTCAAGTGATGGCCTGCACTGAGCGGAATATCATTCGATGGCCTTCTCAGTCTATGCCCGATCCATCTGGCTGGCTTTGGCATCCGCATCCGTGCCGCATGACAGTGCTTCCTAGAAAAGTGAAGGAAGTAACCTCTAACAAATCTCTCCCGTTGATGGTGATTGATGCTGGCTGATGTTGCTGTTGTTGTTGGTTGGTTGGTCGTCTTCATCACCTCCATCCCCACCTTCTCTATGTCCACCCGAAATCCTGTCTTCGCTGCCTGCCTCTTCAATCAGTTTGTCAGTATAGTATTGAAGTAGTTTCCAAATTACTTCTCAATCAACGCTCTCTGTCGAAGGCCTTTCGAAAATCGATGAAATTGAGATAGAGGCTTGATTGACATTCCATTCTAGGCTGTGTTTGACGATGATGCATGTAGCAGTGATTTGATCAGCACATGATTTCCCTTCATGAATGCAGCTTGTTGGGTTTATTGGACGGAGTTGTGTATCCAGTGCGTCTTTTGTCTTTCTTTCTAGGATGATGTGACTTAGTATTTCGCTTGACGTGGAGAAGAGTGTGATTTGGCGCCAGTTCTTGCAGAGTGAGGCGTAAGTCGCCCTTCTTCGGTAGTTTGACAAGGTAGCCATCCCCTCTTCCAATCAGTAAGCACCTTTCTTTTCTTCCATACCATTCGCGATAGTGGAGTCAGCAACATAACGGTCATTGATCTATTGAGAATCCAATCCAGATATTAAAAATTAATTTGAACTTAACAGTGTCAGCCAAGTCATCATGCATTCAAGATCAGATTTTTCAAGATAAGCACTAACGAGAACAGAGTAACATTTTTATTACTTAATTATTACAGGATTTCATCATGAGCTGACATTAATTAGAGAACCATTGGAAAACCTGGGAGTACTGGACAGTCAGCTGTTTCGTCCTAGTTTGGGACTCTTCACAGTACGCACCCACCGGGTTCGATGGCTAATGTCACACAAACTCGAAGATCTTCCGTTGATAAAATCACTTTATTTGTTTTCTGAGATTAAAAATCTTATGAAGATTCCACCTGGGTGGTTTGTTGGTGGAACTCGTGTAGCAGGCTTAGATATAGAATTATCATGGGAGGACTGATAGAACTAACTACTCAGCTGCCCTGGCTAAAGTAGGTGTAGTTGGACTCCAATTCTTAGCTTAAGCTTCTAAGCTCATGAGCCACATCTCCACAAGTGATTAGTTAGTTTATGACTATGATTAATCATAACTGCCTTTTATATGAATGAAGATTTGACACAAAATTGCAGGTTGTATTCTGTTTAGCTGCAAAGTGGTAATTATTCTAGGAGGAAAAACATTAAGGGTAGTCAGCTAAGTGTCCTGATGATAACGTGGTCATCTTCAGATAATATGTGATGTCTTGAATTAGTACTGCACTAGAGTTTCAAGAGAAAATGAAGCACTTTATTGTATCTTTGGTTTTCAACATTATCCTGGGTAGTGCCAACATATTCAGGTATTATCCAATACTGTATCTAGTCACATTAATTTTCAACGGAATATTTTAATCATATCCTTTAGTTTTGCGGTAGCATAGTTACTGTTACCATAGCAAAACAAAGCAGTATGAAAACTTCCAAGCGTGAAACTGCTCTAAGTGGTTACTGAGATTATTGATTCTAATATCCAATCAGCCACAGAAGTACAGAGAAATTTATCAGTTGATGCATTATTTGCACAGTTGGGTTCCAATGAATCCGTGAAAATCGATGTTAAAATAAAACCAAGAATGTGGATTGCAGTAATGCATCAAAATCTAGTGAAGTCACTATTTGAGATATGATCACTTCAAGTACAAACACTTTTACTACTGCTTCTCCTATCTGACAGGAGAAGAAACAATTCTCTCCGGTTTCTACTACGTGGCATGTTGCTAAAAATACTTCTAGAGATATTTTGAACTTGACTGGTGAAATCTCATGTGACGTCCAGTTCTTTCCAGAAACTTTTGAATATTTATGTTACCTTACCAGTCGTTATCATTTGGATCTGCTGGTTGTTCATCGGATTAGTAAACTATCTTTTTGGGATATTGATTTTGATGGAACGATCCAAATTCTTTGTAAGATTTTTGAGGAGAACACATAAATATTCAGTATCGCATATAAATGTTTTATTCTGACCAATGAACATTGTGATGACTTCTTTACTTTTGCTTAGATCCTACACTATTTCTCTGGGAATTTATCACAGACAGATGGAGACTGAACCTACAAAGCAACCTCCAGTAGTTCCTTCACTGTAAATCTACTTAAGAAAAAGGCGGTGTTAGGACGAACAACCTATCGTTGTTAGCCGTGAAGTCTTGACTGATGCATGCACTGACGTAACAGCCTTATTGGGCAGTTTTTGACTGGTTTAGTTTTGAAGAGTTTCAAAGGTTACACAATCAAGTCAGATATTGGTTATATATCATTGGTTTGAATTTCCTGAAGGATATGTAAAGTATGCATACTCTAGATTTCGAATTAAAAAATGTTCTTTTATATTAGATGGATGGAGGCAATCGGCCACAGGAAGCCTTGGACCTGGGTCTCGTGCTAGTTGGCACTCACCAGTCAGCAAGGCGTATCTGCAACCTTAAACAAACTCATGTCCCTTCTGAGATTCAAACCTGCGTCACCCAGTGGAGCTGCACAGTCAGAGACGTTACCACTGAGCTATTCGGGCTCGCGATTTACCTCCTGTAGGACTGTAGTGGATACTTTGATTGTACACTAGTAAGTAGTGTGATGTGTCTAGTCCTTTCTTTGGTGCAGACTGAATTCTCTCAGTCAGATTTTCAATGTGGCAACGATTCTAGGTAGCTCGCCATCACGGTGCACATTTGTCGCTTTCGCCGCAATTAAATATGACTTATCTATTCACCTCAATGTGGGTGGGGGTATTTTCAAGTGACCAGTTGGTTATAGTTGGGCGCCTGGAATCCTATTCTACTCAAGTTAGACTATAACCACAAATCAGTAACACTCCGCTATAACGTGTACATATACACTACGGCATAGCATTGCCTCATTAAGTTCAGGTAAGGTAAATGAGAAATATTAAGTGCTTAGAGTATTGGAAACATTTTAAAAATTTTCTCTCATTATAGCTTGATTCCATATAGTACTTATGCTACAAGTATGAAATTTTCAGCACGAGATATCAGTAGCCCAAACTTTGTAGGCCGACCAAGGATATCAGGTGTACGTCGGCAGGGGATCGAACCCCGGACCATGTGCATGGTCGGCGAGATTCCTAACCATTGCGCCACCGACGCACAGTAAAGTTTATAAATTTCAAGAGTTAGATTGTAGGGATTTGATTTGTTTTAAGTTTGACCTTGGACTGATATCAATTAGAGAACCATTCATAACCAGCAAGGAGTATTGGACAGCTGTTCCACCTTAGTTCGAAACTAATCGGTAGTATGTACCCACACCAGGGTCCAAACCCAATACCTTCCGGTTACAAGTCAAACCCGTATACCTTTGAGCCACTGGGATTCTATTGGTACCGGTCAATGTCATCGACGAGTACTTGTCTTCACTCCCAACTGGGTGAACCCACCCGTCAGTTAGAAAACCCTTCTTCGGTTTCCAATGATCCTCTAAATGATATCAACCCGCTGTCAGAAATAAAACAAAATTTTTCATGTCATGCCAACTATGAAGTCATTTTTCAATTCATTATTCAACTGATAACTGATATTTGAACAAAGCAACAACTACAGATTTAGCAGAATAAAATGGTACCATATTTTATTTCGTCGCCTTCTCTTCAGCTGCTTACAGGGCAAAAACATTATTAAATGTATCTAAATGTATCTTGCACAGATAACTGATAAAAAACTACAATAACCGCATGATATAAATAAAACTTGAAAGTATATGACATAGGATAAAACTATATGAAATTCTTCTAAATAGACTGGTAATCAGGACAAAATGGAGGAAGGAAATAGATTAATTTGCAGAAGATAAGGTAAAACAAAATGTAAACATATGACTGAGTTATTGATTTTTTTTATTTTTTATTTTATTTTGATTTACAGCTTGATTCCACACCGTATTCTCAGTACAAGTATGAAATTTTCAGCATGAATATCGGTAGCCCAAATTCAGGCCGACCATAGATATCGGGTGTGCGCCGGCAGGGGATCGAACCCCGGACCATGTGCATGTTGGCGAGAGTCCTAACCACTGTGCCACCGACGCACATTATTGACTAAGTGAGGCATCCAATGAATGGAGAGAAATAGAAATCTTTTCACTGATTAGAATATGGAGTTATTGCATAATTTATTATCATGAAGGCTTCAAATAGAATAGGTCAACTAAATTATTGATCACGAGATACATTTTTCGAGGAATTACAGGCGAAAACTAACAATTTGGAAGAAGAGGCTGGCAGCGAAGACGGGATTTCAAGTAAACATAGAAAAGCCTGTGTTGATGAAGATAACCAGCCAACAACAAGCGCCAATCACTATCGACAAAAGGAATTTGAATGAAGTCACTTCTTTCGCTTGTCTATGTAGCACCATTTCAATCACGGACGATACCATCGATAAGAATGCCTAAACCAGCCAGAATCAGAAAGGCAAGGCAGACACTGTCATCACTCTCAATTCAGTCTGGAAGTCTTCTACACTCAACATAAACAACAAGATTCGGATTTCCAACACCAGTGTCGAGTCAGTTAGTTATTCTAAAATGAGTCACGGACTTGGCCGGCACATTATGAAAAGCAGGTTCAACTGCAGGCTACTACAAACTTCTATCAACAGCTGCCTTTGCTGCATGCCTAAGATGAGACAGACAACCAGAAAGAATCAGGAACAGAGACTCACACAACGAACCAATCGAGAACCTATTCCTCATCAAGTGCACAGAAGAAAACAGGGATAAATCGGGCGTCGATTAAATCACCGAAGGCCTTTAGATACCAATGATTCCAAACAGCATAGGCCAATGCAGTTAGCTTATATCAATCAGAGCTTCGAGTGTAAAAGAAACAGGTCCAGCCAGCCACCATTGCTACGCCCCTGGCTTGCTGTTAAACTTACAAATTCATAAATCCTGTGTTACTTCTTAAAACTTATTTCATAATTAGTTTAGTGCTACTTATTGAAGCATATTATCTCTTACAGATGCTTTTTAACTATATTCTATTGATTCAATGTTATTTAAAACAATAATGTTTTTAATAAGAATATCATCAAGTATTGGTTTTGTGAGGATTTCATCATGAGCTGACATCAGTTAGAGAACCATTGGAAAACCTGGGTGGGTGCTTTCTGATGAAGAGTCCCAAACTAGACTGACGAAACAGCTGTCCAGTACTCCCTGCAGGTTTTCCAATGGTTCTCTGACTGATGTCAGCTTACGATGAAATCCTCCAACCAATAAGAATGTTACTTTAATTATTATGATCATATAATTGCACAGCGTGTTGATGAATTTGTCAAGAAGAATATTATTTTTTCATTAATCAGTCTTTTAAATTTTGTCCAGATTCACGTTATTATTGTTAATTATCACTGATTACTAGTTGAGTATTTTCGGTAAACAATTTCTGAGTTCAGTTCATCTACACGTCACTAATAAACGGTAAATGAAATGTTAGATATTCAGTATTATATAAAGGATATTTATTATAATAAAGGATTTTTATTTCCCAATGAATATAAAAACAAAACGATATTGTTTTTACTGACGTTTCGCTATTTAATGCTTTATTTAATAGCTTTATCAAAGTATTATTAAACCAGAATTTACAAAATTTCAGCATATATATTACAAAGAGTTAAGAGGTGAGAAAATAGACTTAGTGTGGTGAGAGCTGTCTACTAGCCAAGTGGTTGACAGTAATTGAGGTCAATGTTTATGTATCAAATATTAGTCATGTTGTGGTGAGAGATGGTTGCTAGCCAAATTGGTTGACAGTAATTGAGGTCAAAGGTCAAGATGGACAGGCGGATACAGTTAACATATAGATGAACTGACACAGCCACAAGAGATGCAAGGTTAACTTTGTGTGAGAAACAACCAATCAACAGACTGTATTTTCTACTAACATTGACCTACAATAATGTACATAAAAATCTATAAATACGTGTTGATTTTCCTTAATAAACGTTCTGTTGCCTGGCCCTTGTCTTCTGTTGTTACATTAGGTCAAGTTAAAAGGACATATTGAAAGTCAAAATAGCAATGAAGATCACTAAACCACATAACAAAGGTAATAGTACATCTGTTATGGTATCAAAATAAAGTTTACTAACTTGATCATCGTTTGTCTGTCTGGAGTCATTCTTCGTTGTCAAGTTGGTCAATTGGTGTAGATAACAAAACCAAGTGTAGATTGTTGGATTTGATCAGTATGTAACATTATAAAAGCAGCGTGTGTCAACATAGTGAACTTCCATATCACATTCGTGTTGATTTTGTCACTTCATGGGGGAGGGAGGTGTTGTAACCAGGTCAGATTCTGTTTAAGTCCATCATTTCAATCCCACTTGATATGAAGTGCTTCTGATATTAGACGTTCTTTGTGATTCCTGAAGTTTTTCTGGATTATTTTAATATTGTCAAAATCAATTTCGTGGCCTGATTCTATCGCGTATGGCTGATGATTTTTCAAGTTTTTGTAGTTCAACCGGATTTCCCGGTGGTCGAATAGATGCTCTACGGTGTTCATTTCTTCTGATTTTGATTTCTCGAGATGTTTGTCCGATCTACATCGCATCACATTCCTAGCAAGCATTTTATTTTATAGACACAATTAGATAGAGAATCCTTAGAGATTTGGTCTTTCATATGGACAGGGTTGCTTTGAAGTGTGTCTGATGTTTTGAAGAAAACTCTAATATCTATCCATCCGGTTACAAGTGAAACTCGTATACCATTCAGCCACTAGGACCCGATTCAATGGCCTATGAATCCCAACTTCTAACAATTCATGATTTTAGCGCTACCACCAACCAATGTCATCCTCACTCCCAACTGGATGGATCCCACTGGTCACGACTTCTCACTGGAATTCCAGGCAACTTCATCCTGTAACCAATCACCAGCGAGGAGTGAGGATGGAGTTTCCACCGATGACATGGTAGGTTGGATAATCACAATTTCACTTAATGTCAATACCATATGCATTTAGGTACAGTTCAATGATAGAATGTTTACCAGTCACGCTTGTGGTGCGGGTTCGATTCCCAGCCGACGCACTCCTAAGCCACGTCTATTTTACCAGCCGGTAGTAAGCCTGCTAAAGTGGGAAAGTTGAGCATAAGGCTGGCAACCCCACCCAATAGAAACAACAAACTTCAAAAGCCTGAAGCCTTTTGTCCCATTTGGAAAGCCAAGATACGCGAAATTTACATTTTATATACCCAGTGTGTGGCATTACATAGTTCACTTTTAGTTCTTACTTTGTTTATTCTGAAAAATTCCTTATTATGTATGTATAACCAATAACCTTAGGTCAAACAAAGCCACATAATCGATAAATTACTTCATTAGTAAAAACAAAATTTTGACTTTCATCAGGACTGACAGAGAGGACTGTAAACTAACAGACAAATATTGGCGTCGAAGGAATGATCCGTGAAATTGAAATGAAAACTTAGGTCAAAGCAGAATTCAAAATAACAGTCCCATGACTGCATAGATAGTAAGACGGTATTTTGAACAAGCAGTTAAACATAATTTATTGATATTAAATCTATAAAGAGGTCCCAGTGATAGCAGTGGAATTCAAACGGGATCAGCACTTCAGTAGACAATATATCAATCTGACAATGTCATGGATTGGTGCTTAAAAGAGTCAGGCCTATTTTAAATCCCAGACATAATGGCCGGGAGTTAAAAAAATATTGTAAAGTGCTGGTTTGCGGGGATTCTTCTCAGTATAGGTGTGATCACGAGGTGACATTGGTCAGAGAAGCAGTGGAAAATCGAGGAGTACTGCATGGCTGTTTAGTCCCAGTTTGAGACTCTTCATCAGTACACACCCGCTGGAATTCAAACCCAGGACCTTCCGGCTACAAGGTTAGCTCGTAGACCATTTATGCATTGCGAGCCGATCCACAAGGTCGCGATTTACGTACAGCACAACTTCCAGCCAGTGTTATAGTCTAGTAACTGTTCTCTTACCTCACTTGGTGGACCTAGATGGCCCTTAAAGCATTTGTTTCCCGATACAAATTCAAGTAAAAGGATTTATTAACGAAGAGTTTATCATTTTCATATATTTTCCTGAAAACATACACAGAATGAGGAATGGCAACAGAACAGAAGAAGCTGTAGCAGTCTGCTGAATTTCATCGTCTCTGAGAAGGACATTCATCGCATGAACGCTATCAGTAGTGTTTTCCAGTCATCCATTGGTTCACAGAAGCCTTAATAACAAAATCTCGCATCTGACCATTTCTGTGTGCGTATGTCCGTTCACCTGCTGATGTGGAGCTAGGTGTTTGAGGTGTTCGACAAGTCTCCTGTCTAAAAGAGTTCAACAACACTATCCCGCATGGCTGCAGAAAGGTAGCAGTGGCTCTATAAGGAGTGCGATAATCGAACACTTTGTCAGCACCGGTCATTCCATCTCAGCAAACGCCTCCTCCTTCGAAGCAACCTACAAAGTGAAGAACAACCTCTTAAAGGTAACACGCTTTCGTCCCATTTGCATTGCTAAAGGTCGAACCATTCAGAGAGAGAAAACTGAGCTGTACATACAAGAGAAAATTATTCAACCAATTCTAATACCATGGTAACAATTTTGGTGATTTCTGCCAACTGGATTTTCAATTATTTGTTTTCTTAACTCCTTATAACTCTTGTATTTCTTTAGAATTCTTATATAATTCCATATTTTCCTTCATTTCTATGTGCATCTTGATTGCAACTCACTTATTGAATTACTCATCTTAAAACGTAACTCTAATACGCTCATTCAACTCCCCAAATGCACTGACTAATATTAACAACAATGATTATGACAACTCCTCACTTTTGTTACTACCCTCTTACATTGGAAAATTTTTTATATAAATGTGACTGAATAGCCAAAGAATATAAATTCACTGAAAAGAACCTCTTCGCCAAAATAGGTGTTTTGCTGTGTTCCATTACTGCCTGGATTGGGATTATTCATGGATTAAAATCCAACTGTATCAGCTAGGAAATGGAATATTTGACCTATTGATGTAACCAACTGCGCTTTACTTCACCCAGCTATTCTTGTGAAAAGTAAGTACCGAAACAACTGAGATTAAACATCGATGGTTTGCATGTGGATTCACATACACTCATTTGGATTTGTTACAGATGGTTTTGTAGGTGTAAGTGTTAGTACATGAGTGAAAATTGATTAGACAACTGAATATAAAGACCCTGTAATATGCCTCTAACCAATCTGTGTTTTCCAATAGAAATCTGAACTCTAACCCCTCTTATCTAATTCCACTATATATAATTAGTTGTTTTTTGACACTGAATAATCTGTCTACCTACATCAAATTCTGGAATTATGTTCCTTATACCTTCTATCTATAACTCCAAGTAATTATGAAAAAGTATGTTCCAAAACTTTTTTGAAACTTATAATTTGATTTTGTTTAGGATGTATGCAGTTGATGAGTATCCACGAAATAAAACGAGCTCGTATTATCCTGCAAACATGTTCGTTCTTTCTCTCTTAAAACTTAAAAGGGAACCGGTTGTATGAAATTACTGATTCTTTGTTCATCGAATCTACGCTGAACACATGTAATAAGAATGACTCATCACCAATACCAAAAAAGTGGGAAATACTACTACCAATCAAATCAAGAGCAGAAAAATAATGGAATTATATAAATGAAGTTAGAAAGTTGTGTAAGTAAATTGATATGATTATGAGCAGTGATAAATTGTGCCTGAAACGCGATCATCAGTAAATATTACTGCATATCAACACTGTGAGACATATTATCAAAATAAATTTTCTCCATAATAGAATTGTACTCTACCACAGAGGCTAAATTCTATTCTTATATTAGGTATACTTTTGTAGCTTGTTGTAGCTTACTTGATACATATTTGTCTACACTCATAAAGAAAACAATTTTAATAAAAACTCCAAAAGACACTGAGTTAAATTCTTATAAAAACACTTCACGGAAGTGTAAGTAATAAACACTCATGTGTAAATATTAACTGAAATATATTTTTGATTGTCTACAATCAATAAATACGACCTAAGTGAGGAAAACTTGAAGGAATAGTTAAAACTGATGCTGTGATACATACATACAATCGATTCTGTAGCATTTTATTAACAGTATTGAATTCTAAACTACAAGTCCCCTGTATTAACTCAAGTGACTATATTTTTTTAATTCTTTCACGTTCCCAGTGGAACATAGGGCTTTACCAGCTTTTCAATACTGGTTTACCGGGGTAAAGGAGTGCTTCGGCCGGGGATCGAACCCCGGACCATATGCATGGTCGGCAAGCGTCCTAACTGCTGTGCCACCGACGCACATAACCTTGAAGGAACTCACGTCCCTCCTGAGATTTGAACCCGCGTCACCCAGTGCTGCATTCAGAGAAGTTACCACTGAGCTATTCGGGCTCATAAATGTGCACCACATTTAACAACTTTTATTGAAGTGACTATTACAATACAAAAAATGCACATTTCAAATATCTGCTTAAACTACATCAATGTTTCATGTAAGAACAATACTGGAACACTATTTCCCAATTACTGATGTTACGTAGACCTGAAATAATCGTGAAAAACCAAGTCATCACTAACAAGTTACACATAATTGACACGACAGTGAATTTGCAGAGAATTTTCAGTGAAGTACAATTGATTATATTTTATTCTTTGCATTTCGAGTGGAATATACGGCTTTCAGGTTTCATCAGCTGCCTTCACTGGCTCCATACTGAAGACCAAATGGCCGGTTGACCGGAAAGAATTAGCAACAAAAAACTCTGGCTGGCAACAAACCAACCAAGAGCTGATTGCTCAACACATATGTAGGAGAAAATGGATATGGATCGGGCATAGGTTGAGAAGGCCGTCGAATGATATTCCACTCACTTGAGTGGAATCCTAATGGGAAGAGGTGAATGGGTCATCCTAGGGTGACATGGACGAGGTTGTGAGAAGAGGAGATGAGAGATTATGGGCAATCGTGGACCCAGCTGAAGAGGACAGGAGAAAATAGAACAAAGTGGAAATGTTTTGTTGAAGTCCCATGTTCCACTCGAAACCCCTAGGGAATAATTATAACAATAATAGACCTGAAATTCCAGTAGCAATCAAAATTCTCTTACGCAGTGGGGTTCTTAGCCTCCCCCTCGCCCTCACAAACTACCCTCATTTCCGAGCTCACTATTTTTAGATGACGTTTAGTACTGTGCTGGCGGGCAATCGAACCCAACGCACGTGAGTAGCTGGTATACATTCTACCACGTGAACCATAGATACACAAAGGACAATTCTCACACATATTAACTAAAATGCAGAATAATAGCTTTCCCTTGATAAACTATTATATTACTCAATGTCTAGCATACATGCGAACAGCTAACAAAGAAACACATTTCATTCTACTCAAAATGTTCCTTAACCAGAGGTGATAAGTGTAGTTGTAAACAACAGATACTGACACGAAAGAATTCAGAAAGAAATTGTCATCTGAAATCTTACTTGTACTAAATAAAAACTTCTACATCCAATGAAAGCATAAACATCCACATAAAAATGGACATAACCGACTAACTAACGTCTGCTTTGCAAGCTGATGACTATTCAAATACATTTGGATCAAAGTGACCTCACATATTGATCATATATTTACGAAAAACGTATTTTAATTGATAAAATGCACAAAAGTTTGCATCTGAAAAGTACTGTGAAAATGTAGTGTACCATGTTGTACAGCTAATGTGAAATACTGGATCGTAAACACAAAAATGACAAATGGAGAAGGAAAACTTCCAGCCACCAATTCACTAGGCACGAAGAAGAAAATACCTATCGGACCATCACGATCTGATATCAGTTAAAATTCAACGGGGAAACCAAGTAGTACTGGAGAGTACTGTTTCGTCCTAGTTCGGGACTCCACATCAGCATGCACCCTGCGAGATTCAAAACCACAACTTAACGTCTTCAAGACGAGCTTGTAGACAGTTTAGCCAACGGGAACCGCCCGACCGAAAGCTGCTACCTTGACGTGGTGGTCGGGCTTGAACACTGCAATGACCCAACAAGCTATACTGGCTGGAACTTATGTTCCTGCAGGTCCTACCATGCCAGAAAGGTCGTTTGGATAGCAGTTAGACTAAAAGCAGTTACCCAATCCAATCCTATGATTTCAAATAAATCACAAAATTTCATGCCGGATCGGCCGGGGCCCGGATTAACAACGACCGCGCTTTCTGCTGCCGTGTCACAGGGCAGAAGTGATAAATACGCTACTGAGACACACCAAATAAAAAAGAACAAACAAAAACAGGCCGTGTGTGACCGGCCTCAAGCAGTTGTCCCCTGGGCTCTGCGGTCACGCAACCAACTTCCACGGTGTGGGCAGCCGGGAAGTACCAATCGCCCTCACAATCCGAAGTGCACGCGAAACCCCTCTAATCCTCGCTCATCTTTGCCTTCATCTTCATCTCTATTATCTTGGCTTCCTTCTACCAATGCAACTCCTCTACTTGTTGGCTCTTCACTTCCCCTTCACTCTGTGTGCACTGATAACGATGGAAGCCAAAAAGCCACCACCGATTGTCTCCTAAAACCACGCCACCAATTTTATATAGGAGCATTTAATGTTAGGACACTCTGCCAAATAGGACAACAAGCATCTCTAGCCAAGACTCTGGCATCCCGAGCCATTGATGTATGTTGTGTTTCAGAAACACGCATACAAGACCCAAGTGTTGTTATTCACCTAACCCCACCTGGCCAACAGGATGAATCTGCAAAATTCACCTTGAGGGTGTCAGGAGATGCGACGGCTAGCTCACGAGGATTACCTGGTGTTGGGATAGCTCTGAGTACTAGAGCAGAAAAGACATTACTTGACTGGATCCCGGTAGATAGCCGAATGTGCGCTGTCCGCCTGAACGGATCAGTGAAAAGGAGAAAGGACTGCACTACTCGCCGATGCCTTTTCGTAATCTCCGCCTACGCCCCCACTGACTGCAGTTCGGATGAAACGAAGGATGAGTTCTACCAAAAGCTGTCTAGTTTGCTGCGAAAGGCTAGACGCTCAGATATAGTCGTTTTAGCTGGTGACTTTAATGCTCAAGTAGGGAAATTGTGTCAATCTAAGAAGAATGTTGGTGGCACATACGGAATTCCGTGCCAGCGAACCGACAACGGTGACCGTCTCCTACAGTTCTGTTCAGATAATCATTTGTATCTTGTAAGCACTAACTTCAAACACAAGGAGAGACACTGTCTGACCTGGCGACCCCCATCATCAAATCAACGCTGGACACAAATAGACCACATAGCAATAAGCTATCGTTGGCGTGGGTCGGTAGGAGATTGTCGCTCCTTCTGGAACACGTGTGTAGATACCGATCACGCACTGGTCCGCGCTCGTGTGTGCTTACGACTGAACGGACGTAGGAAACAGCGAGCGGTAAACCCATCACGTCCCCAGCTCGACCAGGGAACTAAGTCCCTATTTGAGGAAGAACTAGCTAAACACATATCTGAGTTTGACAGCTGCGCTCACCCTGAAGAAGCCTGGAAGAATATTCAGTCAGCCATAGATACAGCTGTAAAAGCTGTGAATAAGGTAAATCCAAAGGTGAGTAAAAACCATTGGATTTCGACTGCCTCATCCGAACTGATAGATGCTAGAAGACTTATTCCGGCGAGCTCCGAATTCAATGAGGAGCGAAAGCTGCACAAGAAGAAACTTACGAAAAGTCTCCGCAAGGACCGTGAACAGTGGTGGTTGACTAAGGCGAAAGAGATGGAAAAAGCATCGGAGATAGGCAACACCAGACAACTATTCAGGCTTATCAGGGAAACAGGTGGTAAAAAACAAATGATAAGCGAAACAATCTCCGAGAAAAATGGCACCATAATTAGCTCCCAGGATAGACGTCTGGAGCGCTGGAAAGAACACTATGAGGAGCAGTTTAATTGGCCCACAGCCACACTTAACCTACCGGACATCCAACACCTCCCTGAATGGGAGATAGACACAGGTCCTCCGTCCTTAACCGAGGTTACTAAAGCTGTCACCAATCTGAAGCTAGGCAAAGCAGCGGGACCTGATTTATTGACTCCAGAGGTATTTAAGTACGGAGGCGACAGTTTACTGTCTGCGTTAACGGAGGTTCTAGGCAGCGTCTGGGAATCAGAGGAAGTCCCATCGGGTTGGTGTAAGTCACTGATCATCCCGATATACAAGAAGGGGGACAAGTCGTCTTGTGATAATCACAGAGGGATTAGCTTGACTAATATAGTATCTAAAATCCTAGGCTCAATAATACTGCGTAGATTAAGTGGTGCTCGGGAGACACAAACACGAGAAAACCAGGCAGGTTTTAGGCCAGGTAGAGGGTGTATTGATCACATCTTCACCCTTCGACAGATTCTAGAACATAGGCATTCCTACCGGCGTCCGACAATCATTATATTTCTTGACCTAAAGGCGGCATTCGATTCTGTCGACCGGGAGGTTCTCTGGCGATGCTTGGCTGTAAAGGGAATGCCAAGAAAATACATTGCACTGATTAAGGCACTCTACTCGTACTCATGCAGCCAGGTGAGGGCTTATGGCGAGTTGTCATCTGAAGTGGTGACGACTAGTGGCGTCCGTCAAGGATGCCCATTATCCCCATTCCTATTCAATTTCATCATAGATGTACTAATGGACTTAACCCTAACTCACTTCAGCGATTCAGGGATTGACTTGCTACCAGGGAAGAATCTCGTTGACTTAGAATATGCAGACGATATAGTCCTTCTAGGCGAGGACTCTGACAAAATGCAGAGTCTACTGAACACCCTGAGCAACAATCTCCGCATGTTTGGCATGCGATTCGCCCCTATAAAATGTAAGATGATGCTGCAGGATTGGACTTCATCGACCCCTAGATTAGAAATAGGAAGTGAAGTGGTAGAGCACGTTGACCGCTTCACTTACTTGGAAAGTACCATCAGCCCCAACAGGTTGATCTCCGACGAAATTTCAGCACGAATACAGAGGGCTAGGTTCGCATTCGCCAGTTTTCGCCGTCTCTGGCGTAGACGCGATATCCGACTATCGACCAAAGGGCGTGTGTACTGCTCAACAGTCCGCTCCGTCCTCCTTTATGGCTGTGAGACCTGGCCATTGAGAGCAGAAGACATGAAAAGATTAGCTGTCTTCGATCATAGGTGTCTGCGTTCTATCTCCCGCGTGAAGTGGTATAATAAGGTGAGCAATATTGAGGTTAGGCGTCGAGTGCTAGGTAAGGCGGGGAAATCAATCGACGAGACTGTGAAATTACTTCGACTGAGATGGTTAGGACATGTGCTACGAATGCCTAGTCATCGCCTTCCTCGACGGGCAATGTTAGCTGATATAGGGTCAGGCTGGAAAAGAGCTAGCGGCGGTCAAACCAAAACATGGCACCAATCAATGAAATCCACAACAGTTAATCTAAGCCACGTAGGAAGATGTAGACTTCCTGGTTGGGGCCCTCGGGATGGTAAAAACCAATGGTTGGAAACAATTGGTGACATGGCTCAAAATCGTTCTCAACTGGTGCAGATGCATCCACTCCTTGTGACTTATGACTTCCAATTAAACTTTTGTTCTCCGTTATTACTATTCCTTTGTCTCACACCTCTGTTTACTGTCTATATTATGCATTTCTTCTACTTTCTTCTCTTGCTTTGCGTGCTACATAGATTGTGGCGACTTGAACTGCCGCACATATGTGCAAAGTTCTATGTCGAAAACCGACCGACCGACCGACCAACGGGAACCGAACCAACGACCCGTGAATTAGAAATTCCGCCAATTCACGCTAGTCACAACTTCTCACCAGAACTCCAAGTAACTTTCTGTATAGAGTCGGTTGCTAGTGATGATCATAGTAATTTTTCAAAACTAGGACAAAACAGCTGTCTAGTACTCCTTGATTGTTTCCCAATGGTTCTCTAACTGATGCTGGGTCACGAACAAACCTATAACAATCCAATCTCTACAGGAGCAGTGAGATTATCAGAAAATAAGAATTTAGTTAAGGTTAGAATGATTGATCCCACGAAGATAAGTAATTTAGAAAAAAAAAAACTCAGCAATCGCACTGCATACATTAACACACAACCATACAATAGGGTGGGTGGGACAGAGTTGAGATTCTAAAGAGTAACAAAGGCAGGTGGAGAGAGAGATTGTTAACTGAATCCTACCTGGTTCATCGAGTCTACACCCATCACATGTAACAGAAATGACTCAATGCAAATACCAGAGATATGGAAGATATTATTACCACCAGTCAAATCAGAGGAGGATAATAAATAATCTTAAAATTCTATTTCAGTTCACGTACATTATAACATTCTAACAAGTTTTACTTATTTTGACTACAAAAAAATATTATTTTCCATCTGATTGTATTTGATTGATAACACTCATATTATTATTATTTCTGAATGTACATTATTTTATATTGATTTTATTCACATATCTAATCATCAACTTTTACTAATATATATAAATGCAGCAAAACGTGTGAGTGACTTGATATGATTATGAGTGGCAATAGTTTGTGCTCGAAACGTGGTAGCATCAGTAAATATTACTGTACAACACTATGTGATTTATCAAAATAAAATCTTATCTATAATGGAGACCTACAAACCAACTCTAGAAAAGAAGTGAGTAATTGATTTCATAGCCTTAGGAATGGTTCGGTCGGTCGGTCGGTTTTCGACATAGAACTTTGCACATAAGTGCGCCAGTTCAAGTCGCCACAATCCATGTAGCACGCAAAGCAAGAGAAGAAAGTAGAAGAAATGAATATTAGAGACAGTAAACAGAGGTGTGAGACAAAGGAATGGTAATAACGAAGAACAAAACAGTTTAACTGGAAATCATAAGTCATAAGTGTGGCGCATCCTTCTTGGTGCCATATTGTACCAAGTTTTAATGCGTTTAAATAAATAAATATAAGTCACAAGGAGTGGATGCATCTGCACCAGACATTGAGAACGATTTTGAGCCATGTCACCAATTGTTTCCAACCATTGGTTTTTACCATCCCGAGGACCCCAACCAGGAAGTCTACATCTTCCTACGTGGCTTAGACTAACTGTTGTGGATTTCATTGACTGGCGCCATGTTTTGGTTTGATCGCCGCTAGCCCTTTTCCAGCCTGGCCCTATATCAGCTAACATTGCCCGTCGAGGAAGGCGATGACTAGGCATTCGTAGCACATGTCCTAACCATCTCAGTCGAAGTAATTTCACAGTCTCGTCGATTGATTTCCCCGCCTTACCTAACACCGACTACTCCAGTCTTTCATATCAAAAAGTTATCTAAGAGTCACAGCTTTTAGAAATAATGAGCACAGCGATAGGGATAAGATTTCATGCTTAAGATAAAATTATTATTTAATATGATGCGTATGGAGAGAATCAGTAGCAAATCTCGTTACACTTGCAATAGGTCGGTCGGTCGGTTTTCGACATAGAACTTTGCACATATGTGCGGCAGTTCAAGTCGCCACTCCATAGTTAACATTTACCATGGTCAGTAAGTTGAATGACGGTGCAACTTTAGTTCAAGACGGAAACAACATATCAGCTGAAAATTGTTTCATCTAAGTCTTGAAATAGTTCGAGGTCTTCAAAAGGCCTAACGAATCCAAGGTTCCACTGAGAAACGGCGACCTCCTGACTTATTAGTTTCTAATATGCACAACAACTGAGGTGTCTTTTTTCAATAACAAAAACCGCTGCACGAAAATGAATGAGTCGGACGTAATAGTGAAATTAGCTGGGGAAAAAAATCAAAACAATTCTCCTAATTGTTCTTCGCTATAAACAAGTATCATCGAATAGATTCACATTACTTAATTCAGTTCACCTAATGACGTCTGCAAACAGATGTTGTATTTAAACATACGATCATGTGAAGCCGAAAGGGAAGCGGCGAGTTGGTCGTCCAAGAGTGACTTGGAGGAGGTCATGTGAAGAAGAGATGAAAACGTGTCGGTCGACTTGGAGCCAGGTGAAGACTCTAGCAGAGAACCGAACTCAATGAAGACGCACGGCTGAAGCCCTACGTTCCTCTAGGAATTAAGGGAAATAATAATAATAATCATGTGAAGGAGAATCAACTGTGTATCTTCCCAATCTACAAAACAAAATATTAGCCTTAAGAATGTTTGTAACCGATGAATTTTACCAATTTGTGTTTCATTGGTAAATTCTGTTTCTAAGGCGTGGTGAACTAATCTTTATTAAAAAATATCTTTGCATGCTTTACTGTTTAGCATCTGTCAGATATCCAGTCATAATGAAAACTTCGATGTGTTAACGGTGGTCAGATTGTTAGTGTGATCACTAAAAAAATCATCATCATTTTAAGGCCAAGTGAAAACACTCAAGATCACATTCTACCCATATATTACTATTGATTCATATCTAGTCATGAACCAACGTGTTTAAGCCATAACGTAGATTGTTAAGAGATAAGAATTATCAATATCTGGAAACTAAATCATCTGATCTAGACTGTTACGCTCATTACATTGAAACCGAACGGTTTTGCGCTCAGTCCACTCACTGCCAAAGAGTACTGATAAAAAGTCAAAATAAGCACGAAACACTTTATCTGTGCTCTCTGGATTTTGTTGGTACCATGTTTCTAGCCGCGAAGAAATCAATACAGATGAAAACGATAAAAGATGGTTAACGGGAACCTAATTACTAAGGAGAAGAAACAAATAAAACTGTGGGCTGATCACTTCAAAGGACTCTTGAATCGACCATCACCTGCAAATCATCCAGAAATACCAACAACAGCAAAAACCGACAAAGCGCGAAAAATTCCCTACCAGTGGACACCGATCCTCAAGCGAAAGCAGAAATCTGGAGTGCAATCAAGCTACTGAAAGCCAGTTGGCAAGACAACAGGACCAGACGGAATTCGCCCACCCCGAAGCACTGAAAACGGTCACAGAGACTGCAGCAGATGTGCTCACGCTACTACTGCAAAATGTTTGTTAGGAAGGAAAGGTGCCTACTGATTGGAAGAAAGGCTGGATACCTTGTCAAACTACCGAAGAAAGGCGACTTACGCCTAACTCTGCAAGAACTGGCGCCAAATCACACTCTTCGCCACGCCAAGCAAGATACTATGTCACGTCATTCTAGACAGAAAGATAAAACACGCACTGGATGCACAACTCCACCCACCAAACCGAACAAGCTGGATTCATGAAAGGCAAATCATGTGCGGATCAAATCACTACTACACAAATCACCATCGAACACAGCCTAGAATAGAATGTCAGTCAAGCCTCTATCTCAATTTCAACGATTTCCGAAAGGCCTTCGACAGAGAGCGTTGATTGAGAAGTAATTTGGAAACTACTTCAATAATATACCGACAAACTGATTGAAGAGGCAGGCAGCGAAGACAGGATTTCAGGTGGACTTAGAGAAGGTGGAGATGGAGGTAATGAAGACGACCAACCAACCAACGACAACAGCAACAACAGCCAACATCAATCACCATCAACGGGAGAGATTTGTCAGAAGTTACTTTCCTGACTTATTTAGGCAGAGTCGTTTCAACTAAATACAGCACGGATCAGGATGTCGAAACCCACCAGAATCACAAAGGCAAGACAGACCTTCATCACTCTGAAAGCAGTTTGGGAATCTGATACACTCAAAATCAACAACCAAAATTCGTATTTTCAACACGAATATCAAGTCAGTGAGTTCTATATGGGTCAGAATTCGCCAACGCATCACGAAAATCATTTCCAACAGGCCACTGCAAACCTCTAACGAAAGCTGTCTTCACTCTATGTTGAAAATCACATCGCTGGCCAAAAAGAATTAGCAACAAGATCCCCTCGGAACGAACCAACGAAGAACCTGTTGAAATCCCTAAAACCTCAAAGTCTCGATACCATTCTATGGTACTTTATTTGTGAAACCTTAAACGATAGAATACTGTTTATCGAACAATGTTTACTACAATGTAAGCTATTATTAGTTGGTATACTAAAATAACTATCGTACACTCAAGAAACTTATCAATAATTAGTTTAGCTAACAAGTAACATGAAGCGTCGGTGGGATATCAGTTAAATGCTCGCCAACCACGCAGGTGGTTCAGGGTTCGATCCCCGACCAACGCATTTTTTTACCTCGGTAAGCCAGTAATCAGACTGGTCAAGAGAGAAGGTTGGGCATGAGGCTAGTAACCTCATCCTGTAAAAATAAATACCACTGCTATCGAAACTTCAGAGTTCTAGCTTGAAGCCCTATGTTCCACTGGGAATGAGAACGAATAAACAGAAAAAAGAAGTAACATTTTCACCTTTGTAAACGAATCTTATTCTAATTTCTCAGTGGAAATAGTTTCGCTGAAATGACCCTAAACTGATTACAACCTAGACAGTACAAACATTACAGATTTTATGACAAATTGACTTCGTTTAGAGAACCACCATTGAAAACCAGTAAAGAGTACTGGACATCTGTTTCATCCATGTTTTTTTTCTGAACTATCAAGGTCTCACCAGAGATTAATCCAATGACCTTCAGGCTTCAAGGTGAGCTCGTTAACCATACAGCCGCTGTAATCCAATGGCTCATCGATTCTAACTTAACAATTTGCGATATATGGCCCAACTGATACGCAATGTCATTCGCGGGGGTTGTCTGTTCTCACGGCCGATTTCGTTAACCCCGGTGGTCACGATTGCACCCACTAGGTCTGTGGACACAGTCACTAATGAAAACTAGATTAATTTTGGCTACATTTAGTAAATTGGTAGAAGAGTTTCAAACAAAGACGAAACAGCTGGCTAGTACTTACTAGTACTTCTTACGGGCTTTCAATGGTTCTCTAACTGAAGTCAGTTTGTCAGCGAACTTGAAATCGATCAAATTCACCACCTCTCCCTGTAAAACAAACACTTGAAGGTAAATAAATGACAAACAAAATAATGACAATATATCAGATGATCTTACTAACTGTATTTGTATATATTACATAAAGTAAATGATGAAAATATATACTTTCTGCATCTTTAAATTAGAAACAAACATGTTAGTTAAATGGAACAGTGGTCAGTTGTACGTCACGAGGTTGTATAAACTTTGGAAAGCCAAATTAAAATTGAAATTAACCGGGATTTATAATTTCAACACATAAAATGAGGTGGTAAATATTTACACAAATCAATGTGATGATGAGGAATAAGAAACAAGGAAGAGATACACACAAAGAGAGAGAGAGAATGGGCAGAAGAGAAGGATTAAAAAACATGAGTATTTACAGTAGAGGTGAAATATAAACAGAAGGAACGGTGGAGCCAAAAATCACAACAATCAAAAGAAGCGTAAGGATGTCCTCTATGACTGACTGTATATGTATGTATATATATAAGCATGTTTTTGTGGACGTATACACAGAAGATATGCCTACATCCACGATTGTATAAGTGGCACTATGCAAATGAGATAGTAACAGAATATCGCACCACAGTTGTGCTTTTTTGGAAAAATTGAATGAGATCATATTAAGTATAGACGATGGTTTATTATTTTGTTTTTGTTTGAATCAAAGGTAACTGGTGCTGAACGAATCAGCGGTGATAATAATTATTAATAATATACATACACGTTGATAAAACAAATTTTTCCATTGGTTTTGTACGTGAGTGATACATAATCTTGGCGATAAACTGATGGTTGAATGAAAGAATGGCATAAATGATAATAGTAATATTAGCATTTTATCGAGGTATACAACTGAGGTTAGTTCATTACTATAAACGTAAAGGCGAATCATAATTATGCATAATAACATACTTATATATATGTATATGGACGCATGAAAGTAGAATGAAATAAAGCAGATAGCGAAAAAAATCCACTGCTGCTACAGACTTACAACAACAGCAACAACAACAATGTTGGCAAAAACTAACAATGCGAAAGAGAAACAATGAAAAAGTGATCTGGCGGCGGTGGGGCGGGGGCGTGAATGAAAAAGAAATAATAATGCCACTTTAATACACAGGTTATAACAGGACAGTAAATGGAAAGCGAAAAGAAGTAAGTATGAATACCTCCAAGGTGATAGATGAATGGATGGATGGATATATGGGTGGAAGACGATCATGAAACTGAGCAACACGCCAAACGAGCTCTATGCTTCCCAAAAATAAAAGGTGCCAACTGTTTATGGTTTGGTCCATTCGTTTTTTGCATCCAATGGTTACACGGTTCACTTATCACTTCAGTATTATTCATATTATTATTACTATTATTACTGTTATCATTACTGTTGTTCCTGCTACTATTATTGGCCTGTTGACCAATATTATTCGGCACTATACTGCAATAATTATCTGAAAGACAACTAGGCTGGATATTTTTAGTTGACTCTACACTTGAAGATAAATTTGAAGGATGTTTGAGTAGATTGCCTGAATGATTACTAGTCGATTTACACGATCCGTTTCCATGATTATGATTATTAAAATTTTCAATTCTTACTGGTGAATTCTGTTCAATAGAAAAAGAAGATGAAAAATTCTCCGCGTTACTTTCTAAAACCGGACTAATCGAAGGGATGACTTCTGTGTTGGCCACTGAACCACCACCACCACCAGTTAATAAATTACTCGGTAAACTCATTCGAGTAGAATGAATTGAATTGGTAACAAAAGAATCTGCACTACACGAAGCATTCATCGGATAGGTGACTGTATGCGAATTAGAATAAACACTTTGGTTTATAGATGAAGATGTTGATACAGATCCAGGAGAAAGAAGTGACAAGTTTCGATTATATGTCGAATGTTTTTGTGAATCATCTTTAAAATGACTGTTAATAGGGAAACTTTCAGATATAGCTGTCAGACTGCGTACTGATGTTGAAGTACTAGTTCGATCAGAATTGTATTCACCACTGTTAACTCCAACAATTGAATTAGTAAATCTACGATTATACTGACATTGTAATTCAAACGTCCCTCGTATTATATCAATCATATACCGTGAATCTCGTAGACTTGTTGCTAGAGAGCTGAGTGAAAAGTTAGATGTGGTACATTGTGAATTACTTCCATTTGGTACATTGTCACCAGAATGATTTTGCTGGGAACCTATGTTTGGTAATTGGCTGATAGTTGATGTTGACTCTGATTCGGCCAAAGTGGCAAAGGCAACACGCGCTATGTTTGAAGCTGTAAAAATAGCTGAATTTGTTTGCATACTTGAAGATTCAGACCTCCTTCGATTATTTAGGCTAACAAAAAAATCAGATACTTTGGAAATGGGAGATTCTCCACAGCGGGCTGCTTCATCATCCTCTTCACGTATCGGTGTGCAATGCTCCCGAATCGCAGATGAACCATTCAGTTGGCAATTGTTTTCACAAGATGATAGTGTTGTAATTCCACTGCCGTTAGATGCCACGTATGTTAAATACGGATGTTCGGATGTTTCGCACAATATCGGTGCAGAGCTACACCAACTGGCAGCTCTACGTGAATTACAAAGAGCACGATGAGGAGATATAGTCGAACCTCTTTTATTCACTCCTGAAACTGAGGATGTAGGGTAACGAAAATTAATTCTAGTAAGATCACTTGCCTCTTTAATGGTATCAGGAGATCGAATTCCATTTGATAAGTCCACTCCGTCTAGAAAACCAGAAGAGTCTTCTGCAGGAAAAGAGTTTTCAACGGCGGCAGGTAAGGCATTGGAATCATTGTGATCAAGAAATGAGGTGTCTGATCCACATCGGCTGGGTAATGGAGCCGTAGAACCAAGATGATACATCCCCGAAACAGCTAGCAATAAACCGGGAGGTCCACTGCATCTTCGATCAGCAGTAATGCTTCTGTTAAGCAAATGAGAGCTTTGACCATGATTCAAGTAAAGAACTTTCCTTCGACTAACACCACTTGTTTGATTTTCAGCAGGAGAAGAGCTAAATGACGGACGACGCTGTTCACTTGCTAAACTCATGTTCAGAACGGCATTCCAACTGCCAATACTTGCTGGGCGGGATGATGATGCAGGAGTATTGAAAAATCTACGAGTCCATGCTGGACTATGAGCTCCAGAATACGTTTGTTGATTTGCAGCATTAGACAAACTTGCAGGTTTTAATCCAATCAACTGATCATCCACATATCTGATGCTACGATATAGATTACATGAACCACGTAAAGACCTATTTCCTGTTCCATCTTCAGCTGTTGAATATGCAGATGGATTTTGTGCACGACATTCATCTATTTTCTTTCTACGTTTATCCAGGTGAAGAGGTTCATTGATTTCAAAAGAATTACAACTATTCCAGTCTTCTTCAGCAATATGTTTTAAAAGTTGTGGACTGCTTTTTACAGTGGTTAGTGGACGATGAGATATAAATGCTCTCCGATATGGATGTTTTCTCCTGATATCAACGGGAGGTAAGGAGCGTGTTGTAGATGTAACACGATTTATTGAATTGATGAAACCGCCTGCACTCCAGGGGCTTAGAGATGCATCAGACTCTGCCCCATCAGATACCTCAGCACCAGAGCCGCTTGTTCTTGAACAAGAACGAGTCGGTGCCACGGAGCCATTAACGTTCGGTAGATATTCAGACTCGGATACACTCAGCAAATTGTTTGCCATCTGCTCAGTCAACAGTTCAGAACGTACACACACCAACCCTGCTACAGTAGCAAGTTCTTCCTCTTCTTCTTCTAACATTGCCTCTTCTGAAGTATCGGCAAGACAATGGGGTAAACCATCGGAATCTCCCAACCCATTAGTTGACTCATTTACACCACCAATACATTTACCGAACAATGAGGAGGCTACTGGTGATCCTTTGCCTTCTTCCTCTTCTTCTTCATCTTCTAAAATCATACTAAACCGCCTTACTCGATCCTCGACATTTGATGAACCCAAGGGACCTAAAATTCGCGATGATGTTCCAGCACCACCTGAACTTATCACATTGTTTAGTAAAGATTTAGTAGATGTAGTGTTCTCAACAATCTGAGGTTGTTTAGAGTTTTCTGAAAGTGTATATGGACAATTAATACATTTCTGTTGTTCTTGTTGTTTTCTTTTCTCTATCAATTGGGATTGATTCACTAATCGTTTATACTCTTCAATGTAGTTACGTTTTAGTTTACGTTCTGCAAGTAAATAATATGTAGCAGCTATATGATTATATTCATTACGATCCAAAGTGGATTGTATTTCTTCAACAGTAGCTAATTTACCTTCAGCCATTTTAGATAAAATCTCCATATGATCTTCAAATGATAGATGTTCACGTGATATTAAAGGGACAGAAAATAATTCAATAGGTAAATCCTCACCATCTATCTTCAACCAATCATCTTGTAGAATATCATCAAGATGAGCACGCTTCTGTGGATCCCGTATCAATAAACGTGAGATAAGTCGTTTGCAGTCCGGTGATAAATGTGCAGGCATAGAATAATCACAATCCATAATTTTTGTCAACGTCTCACTATCATTTGTTTCTTGAAATGGTAAATTTCCGCTTACAAGCATATACAATATTACACCCAATGACCAAATATCCACTTTAGGAGCATCATATGAATCACCAAGTAGAATTTCTGGAGCAGAATAAGCCAAAGAGCCGCAAGCTGTATCTAAATTTGTACCAGGAATGAATCTATTACTGAATCCAAAATCTGTCAGTTTCACTAAACCCAACTTCTCGAAGAAAACTACATTTTCTGGTTTCAGATCTCTATGAACCACTCTTAATTTATGACAATAGGCAATAGCAGTGACTATCTGACGAAAATACCGCTTTGCAACTTTTTCACTGAGACCATCACCATGACTTGTTATGTAATCGTATAGATCACCACCATCGCCCAATTCAAGAACAAGGTACAATTTCGTTGGAGTATCGATAACTTCATATAATCTGACTACATTGGGATGCTGAACTAATTTCATGCATACT
This sequence comes from Trichobilharzia szidati, assembly GCA_944472155.2. Lineage (NCBI taxonomy): Eukaryota > Metazoa > Platyhelminthes > Trematoda > Strigeidida > Schistosomatidae > Trichobilharzia > Trichobilharzia szidati. The sequence continues at coordinate 33,045,408 of OX235271.1, read as the reverse complement.
ACTTCTTGAAATAAATGATCTCTTGAAATGTTGTCCAACTTTGTTTTATCTATTACTTTTACTGCGACTTTTTCACCAGTGAATACATGACGTGCTTGTTTTACAACTGCATAATGTCCTCGGCCTATGGTATGTTGTAAATCGTATAAACCGGCGATTTTTGTATCAATGTCGGGGTTATAGAAGAAAGGTTTGTCACACATCGCCTATGAAAAAAGTGGGGAAATAAAATAATACACTGTAATTTATATAAGTAAAAAGTATATCAGTGGTATGAAAAACAATCTGCATCTGTACCACAAGAACAAGCTCTAATCATTATAAACGGAATAAATTTCAAAGAGGTCACTTCCCTCCACTTATCTCAACACCATTATTTCAACTAAAGACAACATGCATGAGGCTGCCAAGACCAGAATTGAGAAAGGCAAAGCAAACCTTCATCACTGTGAAATCAGCTTGAGATTATTCCCCACTCAACAAACACAACAAAATCCGGGTCTTCAGCATCAATATTAAGTCAGTCAGTTCTTTTGGATGGTTCAGAAAATTGGCCGGAGCATCACGAAAAGCATTTCCAACAAGCTGCAGACTTTTGAAGGTCAAATGGCCAGAAAGAATTAGCAACAAGGAATTCTGTGAACTAACCAACCAAGAACATATCGCTCTACTATTATTCCGAAGGAAATTGAAATGGATCGGAAACACACTAACGAGACCGTCGAAAGACATTGCGAAGCAGTGAACCCAAATGAGAAACCACGAGTTGGGAATTCGAGAGTGACATGAAAGAGATCGTATGAGATGACAGCCTGTGGGGAATCGTGGGGACAACTAAAGAAGAACGCAGAGAATAGGACAAAGCGGAGATGCGCTGTTGAAGCCCTGCGTTCCACTCACAGCCCAAAGAATAATAATAGCTGGTGTGCTTTTATCGACAAGATCTACAGTACAACCATTTTTCTAATATTTCTTATACCAGAAGCCTAATTCCACTTCAATGAGTAACAGATGGTTTCATCATACAGTAAATTCATTTGATAAGTGCCCAAGTTATATTCTTATATTCACAGACAGTTTGACTTGTCAACTATGTATCTTGTGCAACTAATTTCAATATACGTAACACTAACGACAATAAATAAATTAACAAAACGTTTTAAGGAACTCAGCGAAAATTCGAAAGCGTCGGTGGCACAGCGGTTAGGACTCTAGCCGACCATGCACATGGTCCGGGGTTTGATCCCCAGCCGACGCACACCTCATATCAATTGGTCGGCCTACTATATTTCGGCTACCGATACCATATTCTGGAAATTCCACACTCGTACCAATAATACGGTGTGGAGTCAAGCTATGATCAAAAATTAAAAATATTATGCAGACATATAGTCATTATTTGACTACAGGACAACATTATCTCAACAGCCCAGTCACCAGTCAGTTCACTCATTGCCATTTCAGGATATTTCACTGGAAATACAGTCAGATTAAGGCAGAAATTCGCACTAAAACAAACCATTCTTAGTTGCCACGCTGTGAAACACTACGTAAAAGAAAATAGGTGTATACAAGTAACAATAATTCAATGAATATAACTAAGAGATTTGAGAATCTTTCAGTTCACAAAGTACCAATAAACAAGTATACAAATGACCAATGAGTTAGGTGAAACATGCTTCAAAGATGAGTGAATAGCTTCAACACCGCTTAACTTTTAAATATATCAAGGAGGGTAATTAAAATTCGTACAACAATGTTTGCCTAACAATAAGAACCCTTAGTAATCTTCCCGACCGAGAGCTGCTACCTTGATGTGGTGGTCAGGCATACAAATCACAATGACCCAATAAGCTACACTGGTTGGAATTAATATTCCTGCAGGTCTTACCATACCATTAGACTAAAAGCAGTTACCATCATAGTGTAGGGTGTTTAAACTATGCTGGGAGTTTGTGGGTAAAATCGTACTGTAAGGGAAAAGGGATGTAACAGCAGATGACCAGCATGCCAACTATGCTGCCTCTCCACTCTACAGATGAATAAGGGTTAGAAACGGTCGACCTCAAAGTGTGTACATGCTGACTTACCGTACGGCAGTCCATAGCTGGCGGTAAGTTACTAATATGAAGACAACTCTTGAAACCAGTTCAAACAGGTCATGTATGACCGCACTGGTCTCTGCGTTCACACAGCACTTTTTCTACTTCAGGTACCCCAAGGAAAGAACAACTTCCACGGTGTGGGCTGCCGGGAAGTAATAACCGCCTACACACTTCCAAGACTATACGCTCTCCTAATCACCACCCACCTTTATCGTCTACCAGTTATCTTGCTTTTAAATTGTTACAATAATTTACAGATTCCCTCACATGCAGCACCGACCCTTCACTTGACGTGCTTCGTTTGTAGGGATATGAAATCCCACACATATAAAGTGTCATTAATATTCGCACTAAACTAAAGTAGGCAAACACAGTCATCCAAAACTCTGCGTACACAGAGATGCCTTATGATCAAGAATGCAGTAAAACACATTTAAAGTGAAACCTATAAATGATGTGAAATACAGGAGTGTTTGTTAGTCAATTCTGGTCAGAGTACCACCGTACATGAAGAATATTCCCAAACTGAACTTCAGCCAACACTGACTGACGGACAGCTCAGCCAATGAAAATTAATGAAGTGGAGAAAAACCACTACCATCCTCAAAAGCTGGACAATCTCATTTTTACAAATAAGTTTGTACAGTTACAATTGTTATTTAACTCAACAAGTTAACGAAGGTAGATTAAAGGGGATAAAAACTTTTCAAACTGATATTAAAGTTTAAAGATGTGATAAAAAATGAATATAAATCATAAGAGGTAGAGAAACAGGATCAGAGAAATAGTTGCGCAACACGTAAATTAGTTTTTAACGAAAACAGGTGTGAACAAAATGTGTATAAGAACAAACTGAAACAATAATTTTTAGTGTAAATGACAAAGGCAGCAGATATCTACCAAAAGCAGCATGTTTTCGATGTCGCTGTATTACAGAAGCTCTCGCCATATGCATCAAAAGAAACTAGTTCAACTTCTACATTTACAATGGATTCCGTTGTGTATGGTTCCTTAGTTGGCATTTTTTCATTCCTTTCACTTTTTCACCTTAATTTATTAAAATCGCTTATTTCAGTCTTTCTAAGCACAACCTGTTCACACCTGTCTTCTTTAAAAACTATTATACATGTTACGCAACTAGTTTTTTAATCTGATATTAATTTGTTCTTGCACCCTTTGTGACCTATATTCACCCTTTACCACACCAACCTTTCATATCAATTTGAAAATTATTATCCGCTTTTGAAGATGAAATTTTCGAAAGGATATCTTTGCTGAGCTTCTTGTTTTTGTCTCTCTAATATCCTGATGAGTGTTCTCAACGACTTGAATAATCAATTTCAAAAAGAGATGTTCATTAATCAAAAAGCCAAATTATTATCAATAAGTAACTTTTTAGCATGCTTATCAAACCTTTATTCAAATGACTTAAGAATCCAAACAACTACACAGGCATAAGAAACGGAATCGTTATAATTGTGCGTTTGGAAAGCTGTTATATCAGATTGTACGTCGTACATAATGTTAACAACGGTAAGGAAGAAAAAGTAACAACGCCGGTAGTAGAATAATTCAAAGCAGAAGGGAATTTCGCTAGTAAAAATACTAGTTAGTACAATTTGAGAACTCTACTGTTTACATGCATCTGCTTCAGTGCTGTGAATTTCGGAATATTTTATTCAGAGTCCATGTTGCCCAATTAAAAATGTCACATGGGTAAAACATGTGTCGATAAGTCACTATTTACTGAATGATGTCTACAATACAGTTTGTTGCCTACAATCGGTGAGAAAATTTTCCGCATTTCCAGCAATGATACTATGGCCGCTGCACTAAATATATCAGATGTTGACTTGGTTCGTTGATCAGTCTTTGTCTCCAGTCAACTAAATTTGCTTCTAATAGTGTGTTATATCCCACCCCATCACATGATTGCATATTACGATATGCACACAGTCAAGATTTTCTCCATATAACCTATCTTAGTGGGGCTAAAATTTCGTAAATAAAAATGACAGGTGACAAAGGAGAATTACTGAGCTAATGGTGTGGCCCATTGGCTTAGGCACTTGGTTTCATTAGATGGATCAAGGGTTGGAGTTTCACTTCACCTACTTCAGCCATGGCAACTAAGTAGTATCACCAACCCTCGCGTGATAAGTTCAGCCCTAAGCCTGGCACATGAAAAGTATGTTATGGGTAATTTAGTTCGAACAACTAAGCTGATGCAACGTAACCAAAGTGTGTAATAAATACGAACATGATAGTACAAACTATTAATTGAAACGTCTGAACATTAAAATCTACATGTTTTATTCTTTACGTAATTCTGTCACTGGGAATCTCAACATCGAGAAATTTACACTTATCAGCTTATTGTAAATGAAACCAAAGGTAAACTGAGTAGTAATTTTCAATTTACACTTTATTGGTCATTAAACATCAGGATAACTAAATACACATTTTGAGGCATATATTTTTGACAAACATGATCAATATCCTCCTTACTATTACTCATCGACATTAAAATTTATCAAAACCGGATTCATCAGGTCTACAAAAGTATCTACCGCACCTAATTAAACGTAAATTTTGCGATTCAAAATATGGCGTCTTTTTACACGCTAATGTACGCTAGTTGGTGAAATTAGTGGATACTCAAAATCACAGTTTACAAACATGGATTAGGATAGATATATTCCTGGAGCAATATCTTATGTGAATTACATTCACAAACAATGCACTTTAAAATATATATCCACAATAATTATAACACTGAATTATTTGAATGGAGAAAGGCTGAAATTAAGACCTGAATATATATGAGAACCGGACTGCCGCCAGTTTGTCTGGTTATATTCCTTTGTTAATCATACAAATAATATGTACATACATTAGAAATCAAGCAAGTCTGATCGCAAATGATGATGAAACAACGATAATGATAACAAGTGAATAGATGATTCAATGGTAGAATGGTAACGCGACACTAGGGAAGTACGGGTTCAGGCTGGTCCAGTTTGCCCACCGACACTAAACGTGATAAAGAGGGAAAGTTGGGCATAAGGCTATCAACCCCACCCCCTTAAAACAACACTAAAACTGTAATCCCTGGTCTTTTGTTTCACTCGAAGGACAAAACAAATGAAAAAAGTAAATAATTCACTTCATTCTCACATGGTATTCATGTCTCTTATATTTCTCCAAATCAACAGCTGCAAAAAATTTTCGTGTATGTGGCGAACATCACGAATATTTAAGCAACCATATGGTTAATTTGGTATGAAGCTAATGCGGGTGGCTAAAAGTGATCCACTTAGATTGCAGGTAAAACAGAAATGCAGCTCAGGTGAGTGCTTGGAATTGCACCTTTAAAACTAGCATTAATTCTAACGTTATTAGCTACACTGCCTTGGCGGTCCTACAGAAGTAAAAGAGCAGAGTGACAGAGAAGAGAAAGACTTAGTGGAATCCTATGTGATTATAACAAAGCTGGTTGAAAAGAAAATCTCGTATCGTAGCAAATAAAAAGGTAAGCAGTTTAATTCCACTGAGCATTCATTCACCTCTTTTCTTATCTTCTAATCAGCTAATAAATAATTATGTCAAGAATTTATATGGTGATAATGCAAAAAATGTGATCTTACACAAACTATTAAAGGATATCACATTTGCATCTCTTCTAAAGTTAAACGACTACTCCAGATCTGATTTCAATCGACACCACACCTGACACTGGGATGGAAAGTGAGTGAGCACATTAACCATTTCATGTCCAGTGGCAGTCCCGTCGGTTTCGATGAATTAGTGGGAGGGAAAATGTCTCAGAACGTATACAAAGAATTGTCTATGAAGCGTTGACGTTACTCCTTCTCACTTAACTCCTGGGTCGCATGAACGAATACAATGACGATTACAGGAAATCAACTTCCTACATCACTGGCAATACAGTCCGTCAAAAACAGAATGAACTCAACCTAGTCAGAAAAAATATATATAGGTTAAATGCAGAGAAAGTGGGTGGCTTTAGACGAACTGGACGTATGCAGAAAAGTTGTTGAAATTCAGTAATTTAAACGCTCCATATTTTTCTTCCAATTTGCTATTCAACTTAGCTCATCTCTCAGAAAAATATTTACTTAATTTTCTTCATTTTCTCCAAGGAGACAATTTCGAAGACTACCCACGTCGTCCACTTTATATAAGTTCAAGAAGAAAAATTCTCCAGATAGGAGCTTATACCTCAGGCGAGCATGTAAAATCTCTCAATCAAAAATACATGAGGACATTTCAGCAAAAAATAAACAAATAAGGCCTTAAACGAGAAAACACTTACCAATTTGAGATTCTAAACCAAAGAACAGACAGTATTGTTGTTCCTCTGAAGAAATATATGTTTAGAACGTGCATTCCGACAACCCTTAGCGCGTAACAGATGATGCTCTGAAAGCGCGCCCCGAGTACGCACTCGAAGGACCCGCCTTTCTTAATGCGAGTCGCTCATTTAAAATTAGGTCAGCTTAAGAAATAGAATCTAGTTCTGGTATATACGAGTCACTGATTTGGATTGTAAATGATTTCGAACTTTAAGCAATTAATATAGATTTGTTTTATCATAGATTTTCGGACAGAAAGTTTAAGACGACAAATGATACTGAAGTCCACTTTATGCTTAATGTTTATATGCACCATTTGATTAAATAGTGGTTGAATATCAATTTATTAGTAATGTCTTTGCGTAGTTCACTGTTCTTCATGAATTTCACATCAACACAAGTTTCTATTAAAATTCCGAATCATCTAATTTAGCAAGGACGAAAAGAACTCTGTGAATGGATCGGTAGAGCATCAAAAAAAGTCGCAGTGAGCTGTTAAAATACCTGAAGTCTGCAAAGCACCTTCATTCAGATGGATGATTTTGTAATTAACGGAGGAATACGACCGATATCTGATGCCAGCAACAACAGTCATATGATATCATCACGAAAATGGATCATTTCCAATATCCAATATCCAATATCTTTTTACGAGCTAGTATAAACCAATTTGATTTCTTTGCGCTCGCCTCTTGATTGTAAGGTAGAGGTTCCTGATCTTTGGTAAACGTCTGTGTAGCTCGTCCCGCCACTCGACTGTCGTAGCTTTGGTTGACTCCAACAGGAGTAGTGCTGGGATTAATTATATGGCGTCTGTAGTATGAAGTGTGTTAAGACTGTTACTACTGTGAATGGAGTTGATCCTTTCACCAGTTAGTCTTTCGGTATCGTCGTCAATGGAAAAGAGATAATAATAATAATAATAGATATAATTAGTAAAGGTATTCAGACTAACAGACAGAGAAAAAAAATAAGAAAACGTAACAACAGTCAGTCAACCGGTATACATATATATATATATATATAATATATACCAGTAATAATGATAATAATAATAATAACAATAATAATAATAAGTGTAGTTAAAGCTGTCAGGAGAGTAAGACTGAAGGGAATGTGAAGAAGTAAAACGACCAGTTTAATTGTCTACCTTTGAATGGTATATGCGATTTTAAGGGTATAGGCCATTTGGATACAGTCCTTGTGTCACTGCAAGGTTGTCCAGCATTCGCTTAAAGGCGTCCACAGATGGTGCCATAGCTACATCTGCCGGTAAGGAATTCCAGGGACGGCAAACCCGCAGGGAAAAGAAGTGGGAGCGCACCCGGGTCCTTGCCCTCTGATGAGCTATCCTTCTGGGATTTCCACGAGGGAGCCTATACCTACTCAATGGCAGAACACCTTTGTTCGGGTGATTCTGATCATTTGTTATTTTGTAGGCAGTAATTAAATCCCCCCTCAGGCGACGGTAACTGAGTGTGAATAGGCCTAATTTCTTCAGCCTTTCGTCATATGGTTTATTTCGGAGTCCAACCACTCCTTTTGTTGCCCGTCGTTGGGCTCTTTCCAAGAGGTTGGCGTCTCTTTTAAGCAGTGGGGGTGCAATGATATTATGCACTTCAAGATGCGGTCTGACGTATGTTTTATACAACCTTAGAAAGAGCTCAGGAGTGAGTGCACCTAATTGTCTATGTGTAAAGTGTATGACCGCATATGCCCTCGCTACATCCCCCGTGTAATTCACGCTTGTGTCCATTTTCTCCGTTAGAACTAGACCTAAGTCACGTTCCGACGTTGAGCAGGACAAGCTTTCATTGCACAGAGTGTAACTTGCATTCTGCAGTCTACAGGTGCGTAACTTCACTACTTTGCACTTTTTCAGGTTGAAAGTCATTCCACTGGTTACCGCCCAGTCTTCCAGAAGCCTTAGATCTGCCTGCAGCCTATCTGAGTCCTCCGGACACTTTACCGCCCTCCATATCTTTACGTCATCAGCGTATAGAAGAGTCGGGCAGTTTAGACGGCATGGTAAATCATTGATAAAAATCAAGAACATCAGTGGTCCCAGGATAGAACCCTGCGACACTCCTGATGACGAGCTGTGCCAAGATGATCGGACTCGGTTGACCTTGGTGCAAAATTGCCTTTCAGTTAGGTAGTCCTTCAACCATGACAGAAGTGGTTTACCTAGACCTACCTGGCTTATTTTGTGTAGGAGAAGGTCATGGTGAACAGTGTCAAATGCCTTCTCAAAGTCTAGAAAGATCACATGGACAGGAACATTCATATCCCAGCATGATGTCCAATCGTCCCAAGCTGATAATAAGTTAGTGACGCAGGATCTTCCTTTCCTGAAACCGTGTTGGGCTTCATGGAGTATTTTAGACCTATCCAGATATTCCCTGATGTGATCATCAATAATACTTTCCAGTACTTTCGATACCACTGGGAGTAGAGCTACTGGTCTATAACTGGTGGGATTTTGCCTATCCCCACCCTTGAAGATCGGAGAAAGGATGCTTCTTTTCCATTCCTTTGGCAGTTTCCCCGATTCCATGGAGTGTTGGAACAAGTCGCATAAAGGCCTACAGAGAGCTTCGGCGCACTGTTTCAGAACAGATGGCCTGATGTCATCACAACCTGGGGACTTCCCAGGTATAAGTCGCTGCAGCTTTCTCAGTACTATTGCAGGGTTTATTTGAGGGGTGGCTATTTGGTCTTCCTCCTGTGAAATAGTCATGCCACCATTTTGGTTCGAAACGGTAATACCCACATTGCTGTTTAGCTGTTTGGCGAAGGCTAAACTGAATGTTTCAGCCATCTCCAGACTAGTGAGATATTGACCGTTTTGGCCTACTAAGGCGCAAGCCCCTTGGTTGGTTGGTTTCCTTTCCGACATGAATCGGTACAAATTCTTCGGGTTTGCCAGGAGTTTTTTAGCAAGGTTAGCCTGGAATGACCTTCTGTCCCTCCTGACTCTTGCATTGCACCGGTTCCTGAGTTCCAGGTATGCATCATGGTCGATCTGGCTTCCAGATACGCGCCACGTAAACCAAGCCTTCCTCTTTGCTTGCAGAATACGCTGCGTGCCTCTCTTTAACCATGATGATTTTCTTTTGGGCTGTGCTGTGACTAAAGGGACGGTATCCGAGATCGCTGTATGAATAATCTTTTTTACCGCTTCCCAGTGTTCATCCACAGACAGCTCATCCCATGCTAAGGGCCAGTCTGCATCGGACAAGAGCCTCCGCATTTCAGCGTAGTCAGCCTTGCTGTAACACAGACATGGTTGCGTAGCGTCCCACTGCAAGTGCTCACGGAGAACGAGGTCGAAACCTATGACTGCATGGTCACTACTTCCTAGAGGAGTCATGACCTGGACCTTTTCGACGAGTAGTTGGTCACTAGTTAGAATGTAGTCTAGTTTTGATGACTTTCCACTAGGGCCCCACCTAATGTCGTCTCCAACATTCTCAGTCAGTCCCGTGTCCCGAATAGCTTGCAGTAGATTTCGGCCGAATTTTCCCTTAGCATACCCCGAGCCAAGGTTCAGTGATGGGGCATTGAAATCTCCAGCAATGGTGATTTGGTCATAGCCCAAGTCTCGTATCCCTGTGATAGTGCTGAGCAGTAGCTGATTGTGCTCTGCCCCACAGGTGGGAGATCGGTAGATGCCACCAAGTAAATGCTTGGTGTGGCCTACGGTGAAATGACACCATATGGAGTCTGGGAGTTCAATAAGTGGTGGGTCCGTTGCGCGAACACATTTAAGTTGCCTATCAAAGTATATGGCAACTCCCCCTCCTTCCTTATTGTCCCTGTCTCTCCTGACCAAAACCATATCACCTATACTGATTTCATTATCGGCGATAGTGGGGGTTAGCCATGTTTCGGTGAGAATGATTATTTTCAGTTGTAGGTGTGCTTGGAGATTTCGGAGTTCACCTATTTTTACTCTCAGCCCCCTCACATTGCTATACAGGCAGCTGACAGTGAGTCTTACAACCTCAGCGTGTTGTGGGGTAGTTGACGTGAAGCTATCTGCTGGTAGGGAACTTAGTGTTGGGACTAATTGGCCAGTTCCGATGGAACCGGCCCATTGTGGTTTTTTCCCTTGGATTTAGGCAGGACACTTGGGTGGCACAGACTGTTATTCTCAGAACTGCATCGCTCGAGTGTCACTGAAGCTTGGGGACGTATTAAAGCCTCAGTTTGCTGCCTCCTTATGGTTCGAGGTCTGCTTTCGCAACATCGGATGTTTCCTCCCAATTTCCCCTTGATCTCATACCACCGTTGAAGTGTTATGGCCAACTGCTCTGGGGAGTTGAATGTGACACTAAGCAGCCTTGGGGAGCTAATCAGTGTGAGATGAGCGGGGCGAGGTAGTCGGTAAACGGAGATGGCTCCAGAAGCGCCAAGGGCCATCTGAGACGACAGCCATCTCCACTGCTGTACGTCATGCATGTGTTTTTCACAGGCAGTGCCCGTTTCCAGCTCCGGGACACCGTGCACTACCATAGAGGTGGAAGGCAAAAGTTCCGGTGACTCCCTTGCCATTTGTCTGACAGCCCATGGTCTGTCTTGTCTCACCCTTATGTTAGAGCTTCTGTCGATGGCTAGTACCTGAGCCATCAATAGTACCTTTTCGGCCTCTTCGGCAGAGTCCAGTGTAACCCGTAATGGGGGTGGCTTACCTTGAGGTGTGTAGACACCCCTGTACAGCCTGCACAATTTCACTGAACTAATATTCAGACCTAGTTTATTGCACAGGTTGGACCACTGTTCCTGATCAAATAGGGCCCGCTGTTCAAGCAAGCTGTCCTTGCTCACAGGTACGTTAAAGAGGATGAGCGAATTAGACCGATTAACCTCAGACTTAGGTTTGGCCTTTGGCTTCTCATATTCCTTTGCAGCATCAGCAACTTTAGGCTTCATCGGGTTCTGACCAGCCTTTATTGTGTTGCCAAGCTTGCTTGTGGATGCAAGTGGTGCTTCTCTAACTCTATCTTTCCTTGATTTTTTAGGTCCAGCCTTATGAATCTTCACCTTGTGAAAATTGGCATTTTCGGTCAGTAGGACAGGAGTGTCCTTCTTACTGTCTGTGCCAAGTTTTGGCAATGTGACGTTAGCAGGTGGGGAGCTACATAAGACCGTGTTGGGACACAAGGGCGGCGTGTTGTTTCTGCTAACCGCAGACACGCTCTGTGTGACTACACCAGGGCGACAGAGTGGACAGATGTACCAAAACCACGGGCATGGGTTATTTCTCATAAACTCGTAGTATGATTTCGGTACCTCTTTGTCGCAACGGCAGTGCACCCACCGTTTGCAAAAATTGCATTCGAAAGCTGAGTCAGCTTTAGAAACAATGATATTGCACGCCTGGCACTCGTCTCCCTTACTTGGTGACGCCTTCGAGGTCTTATGACGTCTTGAGCGTTTCCTTTTAGGTTTGTTGTACTTCACACATTGGCTTTTAGTTGGTGCAGGTGTAGTAGTATCCTGTCCTACTAGTATTGCCTGAGCCGTTTCAGTACTAGACTGTGGCACTGCAGGCATAGTATCAGGACAGACGAGTCCTACACGGGTCTTTAGGATGGGTATGCAATTTGGGGTTGGTGTCCCTGCGTTTTTGCCTTCTCTGGCTGAAGCCCTTGTGACTACAGAGTAAGGTGTTTTGGTGCCATTTCTAAGGTTACTTTCTACAGCCATATTAACTATTGCTAAAACTTATGCTGTATAAGAATAAAAGTGCAACAGTATCTACCCACAAGAAAAAGATTAAGACTGAAAAAGTACAAGACAAGGAAGAGAAAAGGTTTTCGACTTTACCTAGTACTTTCTGGATGATCGGCTTCACAGCAATCACGTGGTAGACCAACAAGTCTTGTTTATCTGAACGAGTGAGGAAGATGCTGCTACAAAAATATCACCTGAAGCTTTGGCAGTAGTTCGAGACAGCTGGACTTACCACACAGAGATTCGATATGTAAGTAATGGTTGAATTTAATTCACCGGCTAGGAAGATCAGGTTTCCCAAGCGGATAATTCACAAAATAGGTATTTTCCGGTTAGAGAGGAAAAGTCACGTCGTATTCATGGGAAAACTGTTACATCCTGGAGTCGGACTCCTCAGAAGCAGGAACCTTCAGGTTACTAATCCTAACTGCTTGATTATTTATCCACTTAAGCTGAATCTCAATCACATGTGGAACCTAACTTTGCACATAATGGATAAATTACCCTCAAAGGGGAAAGCACTTATTCTCCTTCTAAAGACCAGCTAGTCCATAGGAAGGACAAAGATCATCTATATTCTTGCACAGAATAAAATGTGGGGAGCAAGACGTCCCTCCGACAATTTTATCGAGTAATCCTGAAAATATAACCGTTTCCACTTCATGATATGAGTGTCTAAAAGTGTTACTCCATTGAGCTCGTCCCGATTTCACTCACTGTATCAAATAGACAGCGTCGGTGGCATAGTGGTTAGGACGCTCGCCGACCATGCACATGGTCCGGGGTTCGATCCCCGGCCACCGACTCACTCCTTTACCTCACTAAGCCAGAAATAATGCTGGTGAAGAGGAAAGGTTGGGCATGAGGCTAGCAACCCCATCCTGTAAAAATTAAACACTGCTACGGAAACTTCAAGCCACTAGCTTGAAGCCCTATGTTCCACTGGGGAACGTGAAGGAAAAAAAATCAAATAGACATTATACGGACGATGGTATACACCATGTGGTTTAGAAGCTTATAAGATTGTACAAGGTTTGGTTCAGTCGTCTTAACCATGGTGATTTAGGTCCTAGGATTTCATATCTGGTGGAGTAGTTTGTGCCGTTTTCGGCTCCGGATACTTTTCACGTGAAGTACCTCTGTACTCCCTCTACCTTTACTTCATCTTCTATGCGTATTGAACTACATTTGAGTGAGCTATAATGCAGGAGTGGGCAAACGCAAATCTTGTACAGTAGTATTCTGGATTCGCTTCCGTAGAAGTTCCTGAGTCAAAAGCCACTAAGCACGTGTGATTTGGACACTTGTTTCGAGATATACTCTAAAGATGATAGATCATGCGGATATTCCAGCCCTAGGTCTAGTACACACTTGAATAACCAAGTGATGTCTTAGGCTGGAACAACCGTTACAGAGCCAGCCGCACAATTCGATATTAAACTCGAGTCGCCACGTGTCACAAAATCTATCCTTTTTTATCAGTTCTTCATGTATATAGTTCAAAGTTGTACCGATATATGTATTTGTGCATGAATAGGTCACCTTCAAGTCATCTGCATACAGTATTGGTTCGCCTATACTAAAGCACTCACATATACTGTTTATGTATATAATGAAAAGAAAGAGGCCCAATACACTCCCCTGGATGACACCACTGCTAATCGGCCTAGGCCTGGAGGTCATCGAGCCAATCTTTGTCTGATTTCTGTCACTGAGAAATGATTTTATCCAGTTGTGGAGGGGGTTGCGTATCCCTAGTGAGCATAGCCTGCTGACTAGCAGACTACGTGGAACTCTATCAAAGGCTTTCCTTATGTCAAAAAGAGGATAATAACTAACTCTCTCCTATCTCTTCTGTAAGTGACTTCGTTGAAAAAGCCCATGTGGCAAGTGGCATATAATCTTTTCTTGAGGAATCCGTGTTGTGACTGGTTGATGAGTTTATGTATTAGAAAATAGTCTGACATTTGGTCTTTGATTACTTTCTCCATGATCCTTGATATGACAGGTGTTATATTGATATGCCTATAATTGCATGCACTAGTTTTGCCCTTTCTTTATGCTTAGATAATATATACGTGTTTTTCCAAATTTCAGGGTAGGTCCCAGTCACTAGTGAGATAGTAAAAATTCTAAGTAATCATGCCGTTTTGTATATGACATTAAAAGCTAACAGTAGTTGCGGGATGGATGATATACCATCTGTCATATACAAAGACAGATGTTATATCATCCATCCCGCAACTACCGTTAGCTTTTAATGTCTTTACCGCTGATGCTATCATTTGTATATTAAAGTTGATTCCACCCAACTTGTAGTTATTTTCGCAGGTTATGTGGAGAATTGGGAATGGGTGCGCTTTGGTGTCATTGAATAACCACTGGCTGAGGAATCCATCGATAATCTGGAGATCATCATAAACTACACCTTCATGTGCCAAGAGGCTCACGTCATTGTCCTTACCCCTTTTAGTCATTTTTGTAAGATCTTACAGAGTTCCTGAGTTTTGGAGCTGCCACCTAAGGTTGTGCCATTATTTCATGTCTCTCCTCAAGATTTTTAGAAGTTTCTTTTATCTAGTGTAATGCACCAAATTTCTTCAACTTGATATGATTATGAGCAATAGTTTATGCTCGAAACGTCATCAGTTGATATTACTATACAGCACTGTGTGATTTATCAAAACAAAATCTTATCCATCATGGAGTTAAATAAAATTCACTTTCCAGTTTCCTTAGTTCTAGCCGCGTTTTGCGGTCTATGAATAGAGTTGGTGTCTTTAGGGCATATTTTAGGGGAGCGATTGTGTCTCCTACCGAAATGATTGTCATGTAGAAGACATTAGGTGTTACTTCTAAGTTATTTTCGGTAAAGTATTCACCTCAGTCAGAGCTTCTCATTAGTGCTGGTAGAAATTCCCAGTCAACATACGATTACGTAATCAGCAACATATTTAATGTTGCATCCAATCTTCCCTTCAGTTATAATATAATTGGAGGTGACTTCAGTTTGCCTGATATATCGTGGAGTGCACTTCGAGGACCCTCGAGGTATGATAATCTTCTTAATTCCATCATTACAGGAGGATGGACGCAACATATAAATGTACCAACTAGGTCTGATAATGTTCTTGATCTTATATTCACGATCAACGTAGTACCATCTACGATACATGTGGGACATGAATTCCCAGGTAGCGATCATAAAATAGTGGCATGTTCGTTTAACATTTCTCCAGAAACTATACACAGAAACGAAGTTAGTCGGACACCTATAAGACTATACACACATGTTTATTGGGACCTGTATCAGGACTTGATTAGATACTCTAATTGGGATTCCTACTTTAATAATGACTCCTTAGAGTAAGTTCTTAAAAATTTCTATGACAATATACAGTCTGTTAATGATGTCATAGCGCCTGCGAAATTGATTAAATTCAAAACCCCTCAAGACGATTTCATTCCTATATCATTAGGAAGAAGTTTGCGAAAGCATTCATTAAGTTACTACAGACATGACGACTTATCATCGTTAATCGCTATCAAATCAATCCTCATTAGAATCTATGATTTGAAAAGTCTAAGTCTTAGGAATGAAGAAATGCGGGCCATTCAGTCGCCACATAACACTGGAGAAATAGCCAAACTCTTCAAAAATAGGTTATCAAACTCCAAATCAACATATCCAAAAATAACTCACCCAGGCGGTATCACTCCCGAAAGTGCTGAGGATACATGTGAGGTGTTTAGCACGCGCTTCACCAAACTATACACTCTAGAAAATGACCGGGATATTGATTTCCCTCGTTCAACAGAAAAGTGTTCAAGTGATGTATTCTTAAACGCCCAACAAATCGATAGAGCCATAGCAAATCTCAAGATTACTAATAATACCGGACCACATGGAATGTCCTCCATCCTCTTAAAAAATGGTGGAAATGACATGAAACTAACTATCCTCAAGATATTTTCAACTTCGCTCAGGGGTGAAACATATCCAATAAGCTGGAAAAAAACTTACGTTGTACCCATTCACAAAACCGGAACTAAAGAGGACATAGATAACTACCGTCACATCAACATTACCTCCGTGGTTTCACGTGCGATGGAAAAGTTTGTAAAGAAGCAAATTCTTCAGTATTTGCTTTCGAATGACCTAATATCCCCTTTCCAATACGGTTTCTTAACTAGAAGGTCGTGCATCACTTGAATGTGTAGACAAAGGTCGTTCGGCAGCAACACTATTTCTAGATGTTAGGAAAGCTTTTGATAAGGTCCCACATAAGAGACTCATATCGAAACTCCTATCTTATGGAATAAGTGGAAGGCTACTCGAGTGGATAACTTCCTTTCTAACAGGAAGAGAACAGTTAGTTCAAACCAATCATCACTTATCTACATCTAAACCAATAACCAGCGGAGTGATACAAGGTAGCGTTCTTGGTCCTACCCTATTCATTGTATTCATAAATGATATTGTCTCTGTGATCAAGTATGGCAAGCCGTACCCCTTCGCAGATGACCTCAAAGTTGTATTTGATTTCGACTATAATGATGTGAATATTGCTAGTAAAATCCAACAAGACCTAAATAGTCTATGTAACTGGAGTGAAAAGTGGCAGTTAACGTTCAATCCAGCCAAGTCTGGGATAACATACTTCGGACGTTGG